>JAMKCH010041790.1:0-20303 GCA_023653785.1 Ophioderma brevispina
TGTATTTAAATTTTAGGGTTATATTATAATGTGTGATGATATCGACTGTGTAATTGTATTATTAAGATGTTCTGTTTGTATTACTCGTGTAAGTAAATGTAGCTTAAAATCAATAACATGGGGAAAAACAAACAATTTATCAATTAATTTGTACATAGGTAAGACAACCTATTATTTCTTTTTGTAATAGTAAATAGTAGCATGTAATAGGGTTGTACTGTAAATTGTTGATTGTAATTGTAAATATATCAGTTTGGGCATAATGCCCAGTGTATTGGAGCCATTTATAAAATGTACATGTATAGACCATCGATTTGGTCTGTAAAGGGGTTCTCATGTTTGCATGTTCGATGTGTGAATTGTCAGATTATCTGATTTGAAAGTTGACAGTTTTTGCTTGGTACTGAGGATGAGTGATGACATTTGTCATCGTTATGATGTGAGTTATAAATTTATTCAGGTATAGCTTTGGAATTTGTTATTGATGCATGTTTTCTAAGGTATCTTTGCAATTAGTGGTTTATCTTGTGTTTTTTAAATGGATAGGTGCTGCCTTGGTTCATCAAGTATGATGTGTATCCTTGTGTAATTGTTAATTGTAATTTGAATGAAATGAAGTTTTAATATTGCGTTGTTTTTTATATTTATGTTCAAATGACAAAATGTAATGACACGAAATGACACAATTGTGTGGAGTTGTCGTTAATTTTAATACTCACGTCACTCACTCAACTCACACAGTCTACAATAGCTAATAAGCTGGAATAACAAGCTTGTATGCAGCTAATTCTAATGAAGTGCATGTTCATGCATTTAAAAAATACTGGATCAGGAGTATTAATATTGTGTCTTTACCTTCTACAGGAACTGAATCCAAGGAATTCAGGATTGTGGAGAAGCAGCCTGGAAAATGACTTTAAAAGAGAATTCGGGAGCACCTTAACCGATGAAGTAATAGAAAAAATGGCTAATTTACAAATCATTATTCTGAAAAGTTAGTGTAATCAATATGAGTTAGTTCAGAGGTAAAATACGCTTCATCCACCAAAGAAACAGTTCAGTGGGTTGTAAATTGGACATACATTCGACATGAAAAGGACCGGGTGTTGAACTGGGTATCATTGCTCATACCCCAAAACCCAGCGGGTGTAGTTTCAAAACATTGGTGAATACAGGCTTACTGACTGTGCCAAGGGAATTGAGATTTATAGCCATAGTGAGATGATGATTCACCAAGTGTGGTTGTAACAAATCAGTGCTTTAAAATGCATCATTGCATGTTGTCAAGTGAGTGCAAGGAAGGGTGTAGTCAAATAGCTGCATGTGATACATCTGTGTGCTGCCATCTGTGTGCTGTTAAATATTAGTTTTCCCTGATACAGTAGATATTGAAAGGTTCTTGAGTGCTCTTGAAATGGTTCTTCAAGAACCATTCAAGAGCCACTGACCGGAGACTTGCATAGTACAGTGTGAGTAAAAACAAAAAAACCATTCAGAATAAAAAAAAATAATTAAAATAGGTAAGGATTAAGTTTTGCTCAAATGTTTGCTTTGGTTATAAAGAGGGATAAACAGGCTTTCAGAAAACATGTATTGGGTCATGTGGATTTTGGAGGAAGGCAGTTATGCTCTTTTATGAGAGAATTAAAAAGATCCTGTTTGGCCGATTTGCACCCAACAAAATTGGCATGTGTTTTGGGGGGGAAAAAATGGTCTTTCGCTATGCTGTGTTAAGGTATACGTGTGTGTCAGTCTTCCGATTGTATGGGGGGACTAATCGGCAAACCGAATTTAGGTCCTCTCCGCAATAATCGCATGGTTTCTGAACCCAACGTCCGAAAGACACAAATAAAATTCTTCTGATAGCATGTTTAACCCTGTAAACAACCAAAAAACAAAGATTCAAGTAAAAATAAAGTTTAACCTTTGAAGAAAAATTATTCTGAATGTAGGGTTTTTATTGACTCACATGTAGTATGTTTAATGGGAAATTTTGGACAAATGGCAGCTATTGCCTTACGACTTTCTTGCACTCACATTTGAACAGCAGGCGTGCGAGGTAAGAGACCATGGACCCCAACACAACTTGCGTGGGAAATGAAAGCATAATGTGTACCCCTATATGATGGTTCCAAAGAAAATCGGTAACAATCACAATACAAAGTACGATAAAGTGATTTTTTGCGCTTTTCTCGTCCTTCTACCTAATTAAAAACATTCAAAAATGTTTATTTGTGGTGATAGGATTGGATTGCTCTAATCTGATTATGACAAGATTTTTTGTTCAATCATTCTGCAGAATTGCAGAAGCCCATAGGAATACTCTGGGTCTTCTGTCTGTGTATCTTTGGTGTGTGGTTCCTGGTCAAAATACCTTCATTTGTCTTTTGTCTTAAATGACTCCTGTTCCTTCCATATCCAAACCATGAACGCAAGTTGTATGCTGGCCATACCATGCTTGAATTTGTTCCTTTTCAGAGTGTTCAATCAATAAATGTTTAATCCCCACTTAATTGGAAACCTCTTCAAATGATAAAAAGGAAGGCATATTTGGAAAACCCTTCAAATGATACAAGGGAAGGCAAGTAGTAATGCACAACTCAACAATAGGGAAGTCTATAATGTGTGTTACCGATGAGCGGATTACGTTTTATTTTTTTAAGTATCCCCACCGTTGCTTATCCGAAGGGGGATTTTGTCATAAGTGGAAACCCGCATCTATCCGTCCTCTCCGCCTTACATGTCAGCCCCTGAGCTGATTCGAGATGACCTTGCAACCCCAACGACTTTTTAATATCTACACTACCGCTTCTACCAACCTGCACTGTGGACACCATGTCTGTAGGAGGCCAAGGTCAAAGGTCATACGTTGTTTATTTTCAGACATTTCCACTCTTATTTCCCTGAAAACCTGTTGTAACTTCTATTTAACAACTGTCCGTCCCAAGTTTTCCTCAGCCTATTCTTCGTGCTCTTATTGCCCAGGAATACTGTGCAAAGTCTGTCTGTCCTCACTGCATTTCAAAACTAAGGTTTCAGGAACTTAATCTGCTTGTGTGTTATTAATGTGGTCGATACCCTTTGAAATGTTTTTTTCATGGGTATTGAGTTGTCGATCGGGGCACCCACCTGTATTTAACATCTTTGGTAAAAGACGACACCCAATTTGAGTGTTATATTTAGGGGTCCAAGGTCAAACAAAATTAAAAAACACATGAAAAAGGACAAATGCTAAGCTGAAGTTGAAGATTGGACAAAAGTCATACCAATGAATTATGTTTGTGACGCTAGAGATTTTTTTACCTTTCCCCCTTGCAGAGATCTTTTGATTTGTCTAAAACATTTTTAACACTTGTTATAAATCAATAAACTTGTCCTATTATCAGAGGGTGTATTGAATCAATCCCACAATGCACCAGTTTGGGGAATTTCACCTCAATAGAATCATGTGATCCCACAAAATAATCCTTTTCTTACCACATAAAAACCCTGACTTTTGCGCTCATTTTTAGGCCACAAAGCCGGTGTACTAGGCAATTTTTAGGCAGTTATGGGAAATTTCTTGTGGGTCTTCAACTTTTTAAACCCTTTCTCCCAAAGAAGTACTGACATGTGTTTAGTACGGCAGTATAAGGCACACATTGGCAGTGCATCATGGGATTGATTCATATCACCCTCAATGACATGAGCCATTGCTGCTGTAGGAAAGGTGGTAGACACTATGAGCTAAAAGGGCACAGTTCATTAGCCTTGGATGTGCACCTTTAAAAACAGCTGACCATGTAGGTTCTGGGTATAAATCATGCAATACGACCCAGTGTTTTTTTGCTCAATGCACTGTTGAAATTAAAGCTATTGAATTGCGCCATGGGAATGGGTTTTATTAGCTCATTGAGAAGACCATTGTTCTAATGCCAGGGAATTGTTCGGGTCTCCTACCAGTATCATAGACAAAGTAGCATATTAACGTACTGCACGCCAGTAGACCGAGCCCTCTCCTTCTCCAACCCACCACCACTCCGAGATCACATCAGCACCACCGACGCATCCGACGCATCAGCCCAACACTACAAATTTGTCCCATCACAATCCCCGTGCAGTCGCCAACACCTACAATTCCTCCCCAACTCTAAAAATCGACCACCCGCGACCATGGGAAAGGAGAATCCTTTCAGTGCCAGATTACAAGCCATCTGCGTGCAAGCTTCCAAAGAGGACAGGGAGGTTTATGTGTCGTACATCAAGCATCTCATCAGATTTTTATGTGCTCATTATAGACGAAGAATATTCCTAAGTGAATTCAGGTTGCTTCGCAGCCGTTTTAGTTTTAAGCCTACTCCTGTAAATTACTGGAAATACTACAACTCTTGTTCCTAATTTTGGAACACTTTATTGTGCAATTTGGTTCCCGCCCCCATCATTCATGTTTGCATAAGCAACGATACACTTGGTCAGTCTGGCTGCTTATTATTTTGAACAACACTGATTGGAGAGGGGACGGGGAGGGGACAGAAACTTATAGTTGGACATCTCTCACGTCTAGATCCCTTCCCTTGCATAGCTGCCAATATTAAAACTGTTCCAGGGCTTATGAAAAAGATGATTGTAGTGGAAGTGACGAAAAAAAAATTATATTTCAAAAATGAAATTATAAAGTAAACTAGTGGAACGAGGACAGACGTAGGTCCTTGTTCTACGCGCCTGTGGGCTGACCAACCTGATTTGGGATTTGGACGACATTGTTTTGTGTTCAAGGTTGCTTATACATGCAAATTAGACAATTGTTTGTGTTTATTTTTTTGTTTTTTTTAAAAAAAGTAATTGATTTTGAACAAAAACCATGACTAGAGTAAAAACATCAAAAAAACACTGAGAGATATTCTAATTGTTTTGTTTTTTTGTTTAAAAAAAGAAAAAACCTAAAAAATTAAAAAAAAAAAAAAAAAAAAACCAATGATCGAAAAAATATGCCAAAAAAGCCAAATGGTTCTGGCCAAAATGAACCTATTACATAATGTCATTTAGAAGTAAAGGTTATTAATGGTTAAAAAGCTGACGGAATCCAGATAGGTGAGGCTACTACTCATGCATTAGCCCAAAAAACCGGGTGACAGCTTTGGGCAAAAGTGAAAGAATAGGAATTTGCTATAACGCACTGACTCGAGATAGTCCCATGCTCGATTATCATCCCACCCCCATTTTGAGTAATCGGAAGAATGGAAGAAAATCTTTTAATATCCCTACCAAATAGTTTTTTTGCTGGAAAGCAATAGATTAATGCAATTTTGTTATAATCTCACTGTTTTGGAGCAATTTTCTTGTGATTTCTTTACAAATGAATGGTTCATGCATCAGTTGATTTACAGGTCTTTGTTGATCACACATCTCATTTCACACTTGGAAATATCTGAAAGAAATAAGTTTTCGCACTGAAAGCTTAATGTTGATGTTTACGTGTGTTTCTGGAAGGTGGAGAAAACCATTATAATCCCACCCCAAATGCAAGCTCATTTCAGTTTAAAATGAGTGGGACGATACTATAAACGACAGGCGCTGATATTATGGATGAACTTTTATGCCCAAGAGTGTCTGTTAGAACAATATTGATTGAAAACAACTTTAAGAAACTGAATGCAATAACACAATTAATGAAATTAATCACCAGGGAACCAGCAAGTGCAATCTAACTCATTATTTTTATACATTTTCTTTGAAATTCAGGATGAACTTGTTACCTTTGGTAGGAAGAGATGAGTTCCACTATTACAAATACAGTAGGAGGAACTTACAGGGTCCTGCGCACCTGGTTGTATGTATGTAGCATAACTCACAAAGAATGGTAGAGTCAGGTAAACACCGTCATGGAGTTGAGTTGTTTTTTTCATATTCACTCAACCAGTCCATTTTGCATTTTGTATCACATCAGGATAATATAGCTATGCCGGTCGGCCATGACCACTTGCCCTACCGCCGGCACAGCGGTCATTTGTAGAGGGTTGCTCCTGACCGGCACTTTTGCTTCAGGGGAATAAAAATTACCACATTTTTCAAATTGGCACATAACTCATAGTTTTGTCCATAAAGTGCCATAAGTGTAGTACATTTTAAGATTTACAACCGGCAGTCAGAGTAGCCTATCTGTACGCTGGTTTCAATAGCCCAACAAAAATATAGGACAAAGTGGAATGGACCTTCCTAGTAATATGTGCCTACAACTAAAATGTCCAGACTAATTTTCCCTGTTGAAATTGGGCCGGTGGGTCTGGTCGGCATTAGGTTATCATAAACTGGACCAAAATCTTGTGGTATTTAGCTGAAACTGTTAGCTAATCATAAGCTGAGGTTATGTATCGGACTGGCCAGTGGCCAGAGAAAACCACTGCTTGCTATTTGTGAAGATACTACTAAACCTTTTATGTAGGGACTATCTGGCAATAGACTAGGACATAGTTACAACTTATGAAGGGCGCTATACCATAATGCCCATCGGAGTCCGCATTTTTCTCAAACCTTTACTGTCAACCCTGACAATTCGGTGTTTACATAAGTGAGATAGATGAACTTCAAAGAAAATACAGGTTTATGTTATGTACCAGTTGCTTCACTAGTGAGAAGTGCTGTTTATAAGCTGCCTTTTAATTGTGAGAATGGAGTTAGTGGTGTGAACCCAAATAATGTAGGGTTTGTGCACACTCCGTAAGTTTCCAAGCAGTGACTCCTGAAATGATGGAAGTTAAATGTGAAAATTTACAACTTGAGTAAAGTACAAGTTCTCAATACTTCCATTATTATTCCGAATTCAAGACACCTACAATCTTGGAATTAATTGTTGAACACTGAAACGATTGTAAAACTGTTTTCTCTCCAACTTTGATTGAGTATCGTCCATCAGTACATTTGTCAATTCCCCCAACATTGAGTGATTGGGGTTTGGGGAAGGGTGGTATTGAAGGGGACGGTTATGGCTTTCAAATGAATATTTATCATGGGATTGACCGTGGTGTAAAGTTAACAGAGAATGAAAATTTTGTTTAAGACTTGACCATGTGTGTAGTTGCATGCCATAACTATGAAGGGTGCCATCATTTCGTGAACCACTGATATCACTGGCAGGCCAGTTCCACATCATAATAAAAGTTTTTCTTAGAGGTAATGAAGCCATAGACACAATGGTGAGTGTGTCCTACAAAGGCACAGTCATCTGTCCGGTGTTCGGTGGTTTGTAAACTACTGTTCGAGCATTCAACTATTGATGCTCTATTTTGTAACAGATGTTGTAAACTGCCCTAAAAGGCAGGAGAAAAAGGGAAAAAGACATCAGCTACAGGCTGTTGTTCATTTGGGTGCAAAGCAATTAGTGCATTGGTAAAACCGAAACCAAATGAGAATTGAATCCTCACTTATTTACAGACTCAAAATTATCAGGAATTAAGCATCGTCTCACTTTGATTGACATGTATTTGTGGGCTATTTATTTCATCAGTATGCAATTGGTTTCTCCTGGTTTTACCACGTTGAGCCGAGGATAGCAGTTAAGAAATTGAACCACTAGCGCCTCAATTTCTTACGTGTACCAATTTCAAGTACGTCAATAGAGTTTTTTTATAAAAAGTTTTGTAATTGTTATCTCCTCTCTTGCCACAACTTAGGGAGACAAAAATTGCAGCCAAACTTGATAGAAGAACCACTTGGCCCAATTCATATGTTGGTGTACTCCCAATGGGGTGATAGGCCTCATGTGCCCGATTAAAATCTATCCACAATCATCCATTTTCTCGCCACAAATCAAAATGCTACGATCGCCAAATTTGGTCAGTATAATAGCACTGACCCATCCCCATTTGAGGTGACACCATATTAGGTTATGTTGGGTGTTTAAACTCATATGGACATTTAGTGTGGGTGGGTGTATCTTGTCGGCGGATTTTCATGCTAAATTGATTTTGGTTGCTGTTTGAGTTTCAATAGGACCTAATGTCAGAAAATGATGGGTTGCAAATTTTCCTACTGATGCCCCCTTCAAGGGGACAATTTGATACAGGGAAAAATTTAAAACGAGTCAAATTGTGTTTTATGTCCACTAACGCTTCGTCTGTCATACGGATAGAAAGTTCTATATTTCCTAGGTTCCAATTAGTTAAAGCGGTATAAAAACCCCATAATGGTTCAAGGTCACCCTGGGGAATGCTCCGATGTTGTTTGAAAGTGGTGCAAATGATTCGCTTTGTCATACTGTACCTGAACAAAATGCATTTTAAAATTGTCTTTTTGATATCACCATTGCGACAATCCGGGAAATTCTGGTGCCCCCCAATAGACCATGTAGACCATTGCGACATGTTGTGCTATGTAATTAGCCATCCAATGTCACACACTGTAAAATAATACATTTTTGGATCCTGTGAGACAATTCAAACAACTTATCACCATTTTCAACACAATTCTGAGCATGGGAAAAAAATTTGCACCCCAGGGATGAACCTTGACCATTTGGGGCTATGGGCGCTTTAAAACTAAGGTCGGAACCTAGCACATATACTTTTTCTAACCTTATCATGAGAAAACGAACATTAATGTACATTAGAAACACAATTTGCTCATTTTAAATTTTTCTGTAGTAACTTTCCCCCCCCCTTGAGGAAGGGAAGCAGTCCGAAATTTGCACCCATCATTTTCTGCTGATCTGGTCCATATAATGAAACAAACAGCAAGAATCACTTTATAGCACCAAAAATCCTACGGGGAACGTTTCATTGACATCCGACCCCCACACTAATTCTGTCCAATCTCCTCACTCTGAAGTTATCTGTCAAATGGTTAACAAAACATTTTCTGATTGCGATGAAGGGCAGACACATGTTCAGAACACCGTTTTTGTTTTGGCCTTATCATTGATCAAGCCAAGTATTCCCCAGTATTTCATCGACATTGTTTTTTTTTTTTTTTTGTTTCAAGGGCACTACCGTGTAAATTGAAGGCACGGAAGATGACCCAAGAACATGGAGTGTGGCCGAATTCTGTGAAGGTCGCTTTGGGTCACTTCTGACAGCAGAGGTTATATCCAAGTAAGTTTCTGATTCAATCGCTCTATACAGGATCCTTTTAATTGTAGAGGAGATGGATGTAGTGTTGTGGAACCCAAATATGTAGGGTTGTGCACAACTCCTACTTAAGAAGTTTCTCAAGCATGACTTCTGCAACTGAATGTGAAGGTAAAATTTGAAAATTTACACTGGAGTAAATTACAAAAGTTCATAAGCTGCCATTATTCCGAATTCAAGACCTACAATCTTGGAATTAATTGTTGAAACACTGAACGATTTTGTAAAAACTGTTTCCTCCTCATCCAACTTGATTGAGGTACTCGTGCCATCAGTACTTTTGTCAATTCCCCCAACATTGCTTGATGGGGGTTTTGGGGAAAGGGTTGGGTAATTGAAGGGGAAGGTTATTGGCTTTCAATGAAATATTTAATCATTGGAAATTGACAGTGGTGTAAAGTTAAAAGAGATGAAATTTGGTTTAAGTAAGTACTGTGACCATGTGTGTAAGTTTGCATGTCGCATAAGCATATGAGGTGCCATCATTTTAGGTGAAACAACGATCTCACTGGCAGAGGCCAAGTTCCACATCAGAATAAAAGTTTTTCTGAGAGGTAATGACCATAACAACAATTGCTGAGGTGTGTCCTACAAAGGCAAAGTCATCTGTCATTTGTTCGGTTGTTATGTAAACTACTGTGCATAGCTACTTCACTAGTGATGCTCTATTTTTGTAATAAATTTTGTAAACTGGCCCAAAGAAAGGCAGGAGAAAAGGGAAAAAACAGACAATTCAGCTACAGGCTGTTTTTCACTGTTGGGCAAAAGCAATTAGTGTTGGTAACAGAACCAACATGAAGATGAATCCTCACTTTATTTACAGCTCAAAATTCAGGAATTAAGCATCCGGCTACGTTTTGGTATTGACATGTTTTGTGGGCGTATTTTTTTTCAGTATGCTAATTGTTTCCCCTTTCCTTCCTGGTTGACACAGGTGATGCCCGATAGAGTAGAAGTTAAGAATTGCAACCACTATAGCGCCTCAATCTTACGTGTACCATTTCAAGTAAGTCAAATAGAGATGTATTTTAGACAAAGTTTGTAATTTGTTAGCTCCTGCCCAACCCTTGGGTCATTGCAGCCAAACTTGATTAGAAGACCACTAGCCCAAGTTCCTATTTGGTGTACTCCAATTGGGTGAGAGTCATGTGATCCGATTAAAACTATCCAAATCAATCCATTTTTCTGTCACCGAGAATCAAATGTTACGATCACCAATCTTGGTTAGTATAAGCACTGACCCAAGCCCCATTTGAGGTGCACACATATTGAGGTATGTGGGTGGTTTTAAACTCATATGGACATTTAGTGTGTGGGTTGGTTGGTGTTTCTTGTAGATTTTTCATGCTAAAATTGATTTTGTTGCTGTTATGGTTTTCAATAGGACTAATGTCAGAAAATTGAATTGGGGTGACAAATTTTCCTACTTTGATGCCACCCTTCAAGGTGCAAATGGTTTAGTACAGGGAACAATGTAAATCGAGTCCAATTGTTGTTTAAGACACTAACGCGTCGTCCTCGTCCAAAGGATTAGAAAAAGTAGATATTTGCCTAGGTTCCAACCTTAGTTTAAAGCGGTCTACCCCCATATGGTTCAGGTCACCCTGGGGGTAAATGCTATGATGTTTTTGAAAGGGTTTTGTCAAATGATTCCTTGGTGTCATACTGAAACAGAAATTATTTTAATTGATCTTTTGATATCACCATGGCTACATCCAGTGAAAGTTCTGGTGACCCCCATAGACATGTCGACCCTTGCGACATTTTGCTATGTGAATATCCACTCCAATGTCCACACCCTGTAAAATAACTACCTTTTGGATCCTGTGAGACATGCAAACACTATCACCAGTTTCAACAAATCTGAGCATGGGTAAATTTCAATTCACCGCCCCAGGATGACCTTGAACCATTATGGGGGCTATACCACTTTAATAAAGGTCGGACCTAGGCAATATATACTTTTTCTAATCCTTATAATGGAGACTAACATGTTAATGATACTGAAAACCCAATTTGGACCGCGATTTTAAATTTTTCCCTGTAGTAACATTTCCCCCCTTGAGGAAGTGGGCAGCAGTCCTAACATTTGCATACCCCTCATCATTTTCTGACTGTCTGGGCCTATTGAATGAAAAACAGCAAGAAATCAACTTAGCACAAATCCTAACGGGACGGTTTCATTGACATACCGACCCACACTAATTCTGTCATCCCCCTCACAGTCTGAAGTATACCTGTGCAAATGTATAAACATTTTCCCTGATTGCGATGAGAGGCAAGACACATGGTTCAAGAACCACCGTTTTGTTTTGGCCTTATCTTATCAAGAGAGCCCAAGTATTTCCCCAGTATTTTATTCGACAAGTGTTTTTTTGTTTCAAGGCATACGTGTAAATTGGAAGGGGCACGGAAGAAATTGTGACCCAGAGAACATGGCAGCTGTGCAGAAATGCTGTAAGTCGCTTTGGGTTCACGTTCTGACAGCAGAGGTTATATCCAAGTAAGTTTCTGATTCAAATCGCGTCTATACAGGGATCCTTTTTAATTCGCTTCTTGCATGATCATCGATTGGCATGTAACGCCTCAAACTGAAAAAATCACTCGACGGCATGATGGGGACTTAAACCGTATATAACATTGTAATGCAGTTGGGTAATATTTTCTTAAAAATTCCTTTTAATTTTAAATTTAAGTCAATTTTACCCTATAGGCCTTACCTCAAACAAATAACCCACACCACCATCGCACAAACTCGGAGATGAACAATGTTTCCCTAGCAAGCACCGTAACATATCATTTCCGCACCGGCATACATGAGTTATGAAACTTCCCCATTGCACTATGATATAAATTGTTTTTAGATCCTGACTCAACCGTAGCTCACATTTAAAAATTAGTATCCATTTTGCTGTTATAGCTTATTGTAAATATGATAATAAACAATAAGCTGATTCAAACATTTACACGATGCTCACTGCGATTGGTTGCTATTACGTCCGTACGTACAGGGGTTGAAAAATGTAAATTTCCTGGAGATAGTCACATGTCTCACAGATTTCCCACTAGATCTTATGTATAATTTCCCTCCAAATGGCCAGTTTCCCTCCAATGGCCAAGTTTCCCTCCAAATGGCCAACTTTCCTGGGAGCAGCTTCCGCAAATTCCCCTCTTTTTCGAGCCATGCGTACTACAACATAGCAACCATACCCTCTTGGCATCTTACACCCAGCCGAGCCCCTGGTATACTGGTCTTATTTTCCAATTTTAAAAAATTCCATCATTCAGACACTGCAAAATTAAGGGAGTCAACTACCCATTATACCATTGATTCAGATGTTTGGGTTATAAAAAAATATCTAATGCAAAAAAAATGTCAAATTTACGTTGAACTTGTGTCAACATTTCAATAGAAAATGGTTACAATCATAATGAAGCATGTAATAAACTTCATATTATTTACTGAAGTTTGTTTGAGATGAGTATTTCCTTTGTTTACTTTAATCAGTCCTATAATTTGTTACAGGGAGTTTCACATCAAATTCAGGTTTAACTTCTAAAAGTGGAATTAGATGAGGATTATTATTGCGGAGGGTTGTAAATGTAAACCGTAAGTAGTAAGCGAGCTAAAATTAGCAATGTTGTGGAGAAAGTCCTAAAACAATTTTTTTTGTTCACTGGTGGTGGTGGATTAATCCCTTTTCATCCAAAATGGCCACCAAACGGAACCCCTTTGGACAATATTTGCTTTGTGTAATATCAGAAATTCTTGAAAACGCTGGCAATAGTTGTGCTAAAAAATCATGTTCGAATTTAGTTTTAAGGGTCAGTGGCGGATTTAGGAAAATACCCTGTCAGCAGCTTAATGTGGGGCCCCTTTAGCGTCAAGAAGCACGCAATATCGCACTTTAGTGCGACTAAGTTTGTGTCCGAGGGGCCTTGATACGCATATTTAGGGGGGCCCTGTCAGCAGCTGTGACACACGTTAAAAAAAACTGCGACCTGTGCTGACAGTCTTAGATCCAACACTGTTAAAGGGTACCAGGAATGAGATATAAAAAACCTACTCTCCAAATCTTTGTGGGACATTCCATTCCAATAACAGGGCCAGAAAAGGAATACACTACCATGACATCATTGTGAAACTATTGATTATCAGTCAGTGTCATGAATAGATTCACATCAGTCACCTGAAATTTTCTATTATACTATTACTCTCTGATAAATCAATTGTACCACAAATGATGTCATCAACACCACAAATATTGTATGCTTTGTGGTCCCGCCTTTTAGGCGTGACACAACACACAATCAATTCTATTTGCATTTCCTATGACCTTACTAAGGGGGTGCATGGTGACCCATACATTCTGCTAGACTATATTTCTGTAATTACCTATCTCCACAGTACTCGTCTGTCACAATTTCTTTTTGTTTTCTTTTCCAGAGGAAGGATGCTCGTTTGAATAATCTAGACATGAAAATGCAGTAGGCCACAGTAACGACTTGTGCTTGTCATTGGGGTAACATCAAACCAAAGCGTACAATGAACTTATTTCCGGTGTAATCCGCATCACTGGTCCCAACATGTGTGACTGACCTTCTTTAACAAAGTGGTGACAAAGAACGAAAGCGTGTTTGCAAGTACAATGGTACAGGGTGCCTTCAAGAAATGTAGAAAACTCTTGGTATGATGTGAAAGTCTTTTTGGATGTTTCCCTGACTTAGTGTTGTCAATATGGCACAAAACTGCAATCACTGTGACATGTATGTGTCCTGAACTTCCTTAAAATGCCGACAAAGAAAAAGTGTGTCTGCTAGTACAATGGTACATGGTTCCTTCAAGAAGATGTAGCAAAACTCTTTGTATGAGGTGGAAGTCTTTTGGATGTTCCCTTACAAATAGTGCTGGCAGCACGGCGCATTTTTGTGCATCTATTGTTCAACTTTCACTGGAAAAACTGGCAATTTGAAGAATGCTACAAAATGTTGAGATGTCAATCTGTTGGTGTTGCAGAAAGTGGATTTTTTTTGGATGTAGAGCATCCAGCATGGAACACCTTCTGCACCTTTTTTGGTGCTGATGTTACAGAGGTTGAGAAAGGCACCGGAGAAAATTTGGAGATTTAGGTGCTTTTTTTACCAAACTTTAAGGTAACTTGCAAATCAAGATACAAAGGAGAATTCCAGAAGAAATCATGTTGAAGCATCAATTGATTTTGAAAAATCATAAATGTTTCTATGGTCTTGTGGCAAATATCATGAAGCATGAAATTTAGCAAGTTGGCTGCTTACCCTCACCCCATAACACGCACATACACACACACACACACACAAACATCTACAAACACACACACACACACCCTTGCACACATACACACACAGTTTGCCAGCAACCACAGACCCCGTACAGGACCGTTGAACACAGATGTACATATGTACACAGTTAAGATTCCAAACAATTCAAAATGATGCACTCAAGAAATACAAATCAGATCCCCCCCATGACAAATAGCCTAATAATTAGTCGTGGAGTGTGCATCCTCATTTCATTTTCCAGCAAAAGGGGTCACACTCTCAAATTGAATTTATGATATTTAAAAAAAAATGAGCACCTTTAAAAAAATGGGGTCTGTCTGCACTTGCCGGAGTGTCCACGTTTGATGGTCCAGTGCGGGAAATTGTCTGTGTTTGACAAACGCACATGCGCACAAAGGAGTAGCTGATATTGATGTGATTGCTAAGATTCATCATGTAGGGTGAAAGATATTCCTGCAGTACTTTTTAATATGGCTGGAATGAAGGACTTCTGCTGTAAACAATTTTGGTGCCTTTGGAAATTAAGACAAGAAGCTGGTGGTCTTCATGTTGAGCACCAAGTATTTGTCCAGTTGTAAAGGTCTGTCCCATGTGATGGATGATTGTGATCCAGCAGGTGGAGGATACTTTTTCTGTACCTTAGCAGAAGACAGGAAGAAAAGTATTCTATGGATTGGAAGAATGTTTTCCAAACTTGAAAAAAAAAATCTCAAGAAATATTTTACAGGTTACAAACTGTTCTTTATCTTGTGAGAGGTGTATCATGTACGATTTAAGAAACTCTTTATATGGAAGATACTATTCTTCTGATTTAAAAAGGTAAACTTCAACATTTAAAAAACTTTTTACATAACTTTCAAAGATATTCTAGCACATCAGTGTAGAAACTTTAACATATTTAAAGATGTGGAGCATATCAATTTTGCACCCCCAAAATCACAAATTGATATACAACAAAGATCCAGTGAAAAGGGGAATAATTATTTACATGTAAGAAGCAACTATGACTCTTTCACAGTTTTAACACTGACATCTCTTATGGTAGCATATCAGCATGAATTTCACAATTGAAACATCTCTTTTGTAATCTTTGCAAAAACAAAATTAAAAAAAAAACATGTTGAAACTAATAAATTGTTACAACTCAAAAAAATGAAGGCTGTGATCACACTTTAAAATGTGTCCTTGGATTCAGGTCTGAGTTCACATCAATAGGGTTTTGGTCCATGTTGATGTGCACTCAGTCGAAGTTGATGTGCACTTGGTCGAAGTTGATGTGCACTCGGTCGAAGTTGATGTGCACTCGGTCGAAGTTGATGTGCACTCGGTCGAAGTTGATGTGCACTCGGTTGAAGTTGATGTGCACTCGGTCGAAGTTGATGTGCACTCGGTCAAAGTTGATGTGCACTTGGTCCACTCTGATGTGCGTTTGGTCCACGCTGATGTGCACTTGGTCCACTTTGATGTGTACTCGGTCCACTTTGATGTGCACTTTGTCCACTTTGATGTGCACTCAATTCTCTTTGATGTGGTCCACGTTGATGTGCAGTAGGTCAACATTGATGCATTCACCCTTTAAATTGTGGTCTTGGATCCTTGTCTGAGTCCCCATTGATGTGCACTTGGTCTGCATTGATTTGTTAAAAGTCCACATTTCTGGATGATGTTTGTTTATTCAAGTACACCTATTGTGCCTGGATGATTTTCTTGGGATGCCCCAGTGATTTCTACTGTTATGTACGCTGTACATGTAGACTCAGTCCTCATTGCAGTGAAAATTCGTTCACCCGCGCTAATTTTTCTACCACGTCCATTGTCCTGGGCTCAGAAGTGGAATGAATGCAGGATTGATGTTCATTTATCAAATGGATGTAGTGCGAATGTGTCATAAATGAATTTCCACCGACAGGCTTTTGAAGAGATTATCAATATATTTGGATATCTCTTCTAAAATTGTCTTGGAAGTGTCCATTTCACTGGGGTACACAACAGATCTAGCTAGCTGATTCTAAAACAGCCAAAAGTGAAGTAACCAATATAATAACTCTCTACACTGACCATCATGTTAAAGTGTGCACTGTAATAATGATAAGAGTATTTTCAGTTAATCGTTGGTTACCATATTTGTTACTGCTAACATCTTTATTGTTATGCAAAAAACCTTTGTAAAACATAAAATTCAGTATTCTTACAGAATTTGTACATCTTATTTCAGAGTTTTTGGCCCCCCCCACAACATGATGTGGAGGGCCTAGGTGATCATGTAGATGGATGGATGTCTACACAGGTGTAAGAAAATTCATTAATCTACTCTACCGACTAAACCAAATAGACGGTGAACCTCTAACGTGCACTGTGATAGAACGTGATGAGGTCATATGTGCTGTATACTTTTGGGACAGGTTATGAATATTAATGAGCTTATTTAACTATTTTCAATAAAATGGGATTAATCCACCCTACCGACTAAACTGAATACTCAATGAACTTGGCATGGTGATAGAACATGATGCAGTCATGTGCTGTATACCTTTTGGACAGGTTATAAATAATAATGAGCTCATTTGCATATTTTCAATAAATCGGATTAAACCACAGTTGTGGGGAGTCATCTTAATATTACGCACTGCGTAATTCATGTTAAGTGTTTGCTGTGTGTTAAATCTTCCATAGCATAACTTGCGTGTGATACTGTTGAATTACCAATTCCAACTAGCTTAGTACACTGTGTGTTGCAGTCATCGGCTTCCAATCAGTATACCGGTACTCAGATTGTGATGGATTGTCATATAATAGATATTCCAAATAGATTCGGAAACTTTACATTGAAGTAATCAACTTCCAAATTTATATAAACCCAGATCTTGATATTAATTTCAAGATAGAAAACTGTGTGTTAACGTTTTTACCAGCTTCCATATCGGATTAAACTCTCGATTCTTGATCTGAATGTTACGAACGCAACATTAGCAGTCGCCAGCCCGTGGGTTATCTACTGTAGATAGCTGTTTCTACACGCTGCAATTACCCCATACAAGAAGAGGCGTTACACTGCGTCATCTCATCATGGGCGAACAAAATGCATTATGTCACAACTTTTGTGCAGTATTAAAACGTGTATTGTGGCACATTAATTGCAAGCTCACAAAGTTGACATGCAGAATGGTTTGTAACAATTATGACATCTCTCCTTATTTAGGCAATATTTGATGTTTATTTGAAATCACCTTTGTGTGGAAAATTCTATTGTTGAAGTTTTTCCCTTTGTATTTGTCAAAAGAAAATAAAGGTAGGCCCTACCAGTTATATTAGATAAAAAAAAGTGAATTTCAGTTGCATATTTTAAAAACAAAATCAAACTAAACAACCTTGTTGTGTAGCTTGCATAAATTAAATGTCTGTGGTTTTAGCCTAAATGGGTCCAAATCAGTTCTAGGCTTTAAGCGTGGATATTAAGAATATAGAAACTGTAGGAGGTTTTTGCTTCCAAATCAATTTATACTCGGATCATGATGTCAATTTTCAAATAGATCAGAAATCTGTGTGGAAATAATTGGCTTCCTAATTATTTTATGCTCCGATTTTAATGACATTGATATCAATTTGAAATAACAAACAAGTGTGTGTGGATAAACAGAAAAAAAACTTTTGTTTTAGCCTCCTTGTTGGGGTCAGCAACTTCCAGATAAGTTAAAGCTTAGATGTTTGTATGATTTCTTTGTAAAAATATCGATTAATCCCCCTCGATATGGTGTACCTATGCAAGGTTTTAAAGTTTATTTTAGAAAGAACAACAATAAAGTAGGTCCCCCAAAAGCCTACAAGTTAAAAATATTTTACATCAGACCATGTTGAAGTTCCTGCTTGGTCTGTGTTTAATAAGTAAGCAATAATAATCTTAAAAATAAATGTGACCTGAATGTTGAGAAATACAAAGTTGTTGGCCAAAAAAAAAAAATAAAAATTAAGGTGTTGATATATAAGTAAATAAATTAGATTATAAAGGGGACATTTGATATGAATTTGACCTGACATTCTGAAGTTAGACCTGCTCAAATTTTGGTCTGGTCATACACTTAGGGAAGAAAAATTCCCTTTGACAACAACTAGTACTTCTGTAACAGGATCGGTCACAAATTAAGGTCAAGTTGATGTTTTCTGAACATTATAGATTGCACAGTACTTTCTTTGTTTCTTCAATCTGTGTTCATCCCTAGGTGGTCAGTTTTAATATTAATTCGACTATTTAAAGTTTTCAGTATGTCCTGAAAGAAATCAGAATATTTCAGATTACTTTTTGAATACAAAGTCTGAAATCTTTAAAAATACATCCATTTAAAATAAACTGAAGAATATTGGGCATTGCTGACCTAACAGTGAGTGTCTGAACCAAACCTATTATTGCTATTAGTACATGATAAACAGGATACAATCAAGAAATGAAACTATTTTGGTGATTAGTGAATAATAGGCATAACCAAAATAACTCATTTGTGCCAAAGGGTAGCCTCAGCAACATATATTTTCAAAAACTTATGGACTATGAAACAAGCTCCGTACATGTACGCCTTTGTCTGTGTATAACATGTTAAATTTTAACATTTAGTCTCATTTGAAAAAAAACAAACAATTAGAATCAAGCTTGGGTCATAGATGCAACATGAAAACCCTTGAATGTTTATGAGGTCAAAGGTTACATTCAAATTTCATCTGAGGTCAGGTTGTAATTATTCAGTTCTTCCATCTTACATTATGTGTGTAATTACTGATCTACTTATTGTCTTTATGCTAAAGTCTCAACTCATGTCGACTGGCATTGCTATTTGATGACAATTAAAGACATTTAAAGTTACCTTGTATCCTTTGGACCCCGAAAGATAGATGTGTGCAAAATATAGGTAAGCATCACCCTTTGTACAAATGAAACCTTTTCTCCATTAGGCCAAAGAAAATGGTGTCTCACAATCTTTTGGCAAAAAAGCTATGTCATACTTTTTGTCCACTTTTTGCTAACAACTAAAAAAACTTAAAATTCAGCTTAGCAAGTGCCTCCACATACGTAGTTGGGTATGGCATCTTAACTTTGGTATGCAAGAGTCCTTTTTTTATTTTTCACAAAATGTCAAAAATTAATTTTCCATGCTCGTATTTGAAAACAGCTTGAACAATGCACTACATGCCTATCTATATTTCATCTAAGCACTATTTTGATTGGTCACTTGGAAGGTAATATGATGTAATGAGCAAATCAGAGATATTGTAAGTATGTTGTTTACAAAGAGATATAAAAGCACTTTTTTGATTGGTTATTCAGAGGGCTATCTCATGTTGTGTCCTGTAATGAGCCAATTCGTGGAACAGATTGTATCACAAGTGGTAGTGCCCAGGGGTTCAAACATTACCGTATTAAAGGTCAGTTGTGGTTGAAATATCATCTGAAATATTTGAACTCTGAAGCTTGTTTCTGAAGTGTACTTAAAGGCTGACTCAGAGATTTCGAAATATAATTATTTTGAGTAGAAATTAAAAATAGTCATCTAGAACTAAAGATAGTCACCTAATATGTTCAATTCCAAAGTTAGAGATGAATCAGATTTTCTGTTTTCATGCAGTAAACATTTATGCACAGTATAACAGTGCCATAGGATACAGTGTATAACAAAAATTCCGGATCCGGAATTTTATAACAAAGTTGTGATTTTCTATATGAAGGACTTTGATTTGAGCTTAGTTATTTCACACATTGATTAGTATATGGACAAGCATTATGTACATGCAAAAAACACATCAGAAAATCTCTGAGTCGGCCTTTAATCCTGTGCACCATATAGCCAAAGCTTGCCTTTGTCACCCTGACTAAACTAGTCTTCATGATCCCTATGA
>JAMKCH010041791.1:0-18027 GCA_023653785.1 Ophioderma brevispina
TCAAGAAAGATGCATATTAGGCACTCATATTGGTTGCCGGACCGGATCAGTTTAAGTGATGCATTCAAAAATGCTGGTAAACTAGTCACAGCTGCTTAAAGGAACATTCCGAGCTTTAATTAACTGTCAAAAGATGCTTGTGCAGAATGGGGTGCAGAAATCACAAGTCTGATATCAATGTCACACCAAAGGTGAAAGTGGAGTCGATGAGCGTAATGATGGTGTGTGGATGGACTTACTGCTGAATCTTAACAGTGGGGGGGGGGGGGGATTTTGTATGGACAACAACCACAACTTAAGAAATAAAAGAGGCAGCTTGACCAAATATATTGTTTATTTTGGCATTTTTAGTGATTGTTGAACACCAGGTCAAGTAGAGCAAATAAATTACTTGTAACATCACATAAAAAATTTTTAAAAAATCATTTGCATACTTTTTCAAACATTTAAAGGCAGCTCTGAGACAATTCTTTTTAAATGTGGCCATATTGACCTCAAGAGAAAGTCTTCATGACCATTAGCTAAAATAAATAGTTCGCTTCCGGCGGCATTGCTTGTTAAAAAATATATTAGCACAGTATTAAATAGCTTTAAACTTTTAAAAAAACATTTCCCCTTTTAAAGGAATTTTTTTAAATTTTAGTGGTAATTTTTCTTAAAACAGATTAGTCTTTGCAAAACCCATAAACCTATAGTCTTTTACACTGGAGTTTGTATCTTGTAGACTAGGTGGTATATTGTTGTGATAGAAGGGCTGTGGACTAGCTCGCATGGGGATGACAAGCTCTTGAAGTTGATTCCACAAATGTTTTTGTGGAGTTTGAGACATGGCGATACCAGGTTACAAATATATTGCTGTATATATTTTTTTTTTTTATGTACGGTGATGGCACCAAGAGAGGTGGCATTGTGATACGAACTGGGCAATGACCACAGGTGTGCAGAGAATGTTTTGCTGGAAAGATTGGCACATAAAAAACATTGGATCGATGGATCGAGTGAGAACCCTCTTTTTCCTGCCATCGAGCCATTTTATCTGCATTGCAGACCAGGCATGTGGAAATGTGGAATGTTCAGGTACAGATATGGTTGAGTACCAATGAACTTCACAGTTCAAGAAGTCCAACAAGTAAACTTTTACATTTTGTTTTTTTTATTCTAGGTTGCCAAATTCCTAGGGCATGATCATGATAAGAGGATAGTAACTGAGTATGAATATTGATGCCATATTAAAATGAATAGATATCTTTATCACTGTGGGCCATGTTGGGTGATTGATGGATGGAATATAGTTTATAGTTTAATTTATAGTTTAGCCCACAAAAACACTAGGTATTTTTAGCATGATCTGAAATTGTCTTGTGGTTTTTATCCCGGAGGTGTTTTTACCATAACAGTATAGGATATGGCAATTGCTGCAAGTATGGGAGTGGTTCAAACACCCTCTGGCACTTGTGTGAGCATGAGAGCAAGAATGTTACAAGATCAGGGCAGGTTTCCCTCTTTCTTATTACAGATGACAAGAATTTCGGTTTATTCTCTTCAGTGTGATCTAATACATTGTAAGCATTCAAAAAAAGATGCACACAAAAACTGGTTTAAAAAAATGGTGGCCTACCTTCTTGGGAAAAACAAAATGTCTCATGTCTCTTTAAGTAAACATGATGGTATAGCTATTTTAATTTGAGAATTTTAAAGTTTGGCACTGTGTCCATCTTTAACCCCCCCTAAATTGGTAACAATAAGAGATTTTACCTTTCTTGTTAAAACTTGTCATTAAGTAAGCAAGATTATATATGTATTAGTCTGTTTGAGGCATATTTGACTGGTTTGAGCTTGACCCCACAACTGTAGGTTGGTTACAAGAGAATCTTTATTAGAGTCCCACTGTTAGCTTAAGTTTGGACCCTATTGACCTCACAAATAAGGGTTTGCAACACTGGACCCTTAAATCGATTAGTGAATAAATATGATGACTAGTGTCAATAAATGTGTTTTTAAATTTGAACCTTATTTTGACCCCCCTGCCCTGACTGAGATCTGTAACTTTAAATTGATGCTTTATACACACTAGGCATAGCTGATGTGTATGTACAAGTTACATCATCAACAACATCCCTCTGGATTGCAGCAGAACAGAATATTAGAGTAAGAAAATGGTCCGTTAATGGCATCTACGTGACCCCAAGTCAAACTGTGAGATCTAGAATGAAGCTTTTAACTGAGTTGTTAATGGGCAGTGAGGGACTTCACACAATAAATTATTTAACAAAACTACATTATCCCTCATTTACATTAAGTTGCATACACTGAAGCTGGCCACTGCATGCAAGTATAGGGAAAAAAAAGTGGTTGGGCAGGATTTGGAACCAAAACACACTTTTTTTCGCAACATTTGGGTGCACTGGCTAACTCCAGTGAAATTATTAATAATAATTCTCCTTGTTACTGGTAAACGAACGAAGTAAGAGTAGTCCAAATTTCAGTATCCTACCCTATTTTTCCTAATAAAAAAAGCCTCTCCTAATACAGCTATTCCCAAAAAACAAATCACACCTTTTACCAAAACACCCCTCCCTTTGTGGAAAAAAAAAAAAAAAAAATTGTCAGTGGAGATGTTATTAGGAACAATAAGGCATTCTTGATGACATTCAGGAGACAATATCCATCAGGAACTGTAATAAATAGCAAGGTCAACCACATTGTGATATTATACACTGGACAGGACTATCACTGCATAGGCTGGTTTTGCAGTGCAATATGGCCAATAAAATGAGCAAATCAAAAAGGAGTGTAAAAAAAAACCTTTTCAACTAAATCTGGATTGACAAAAAGTATCATATGCACTAAAAATAATTTTTGGTTTCAATTTTTTAGTCTTAAAGAACTTGCATGTATTATCGAATATAATTCTTAAAGGTTCCCTGATTTGGACCGTTTTTGATTGTCCCGATGGACTTTGCTGTTCAGTTAATAAATCTGGGTCTGTAGTTTGTTTTGAAAGAACCACATAAAAGCTAATATTAGGCCGACAGGTTTCACCTTTGTCTCATCCCCAATGAATGATTGCGCACGACATCAGCGGAGACTCTAAAAACTTCTAGCATTTCACCTTCTTCCAAGGCCTCCACCATCTGACACCTTCATGGCATCTGTGACCTCTGCATAGAATAATGTCTGTCGACTTCCAGTGATACAACTACCACCTCTGAAAAAAAAGGGGGAAAAGAAAAAAAATCTGGCATTGTACTGCATGGCATTGATCATTATTCTTTAATTCTCTTCATCTATCAGTAGTACAGACTAAGAATAGCATCAACTGATTTTTCTTTTGTGAGGCCAAGAGAATGTGGCACTTAATCTTAAGTAACTTTTTTTCCATGACTATTTAAAGGAGAGGAACTGATTTATGTGAAGGTAAAGTGTTGATCTTGATGAATGACCTAGAGCCCCAATACCCTATCTCATACGTTTCAACACCGATATTCAATCTGTTTTGTAGTAATTACATCATTTTGTTAGCCCATAGAAGACTGGGTTAAAACTAATATTGATCAACCAAAATGGGGGGGACTTTTCGTTCATAACATTCAAACAAACACCCTTTTAGCCCTAAGATCTCCAGGTTAAATGAGAAAAATAGTAAGTTTGTTCATAGTCAGGAGGAATTGTGGCCACAGGGTGGAAATGGAGGACAGACTTTTTTTATTGATCGATTTTTGTCAATGATGACCTAAGCTAATAAATTTCTGGAGGGTCGTGCAAAATTTCGGCAGCTGCCATTTATTAGAAATTCAATATGGCCGCAATTCCAATCTCAAATTCATTTCAAATGCCCATAATTTTATCAACTAGTCCAGGTTGTAAGCACGAGGAATCTTTTGGATCCGGGTATTGAGTTGATTTGATCCACAACTTACCATCAAATCCATAGGCCACCCTAAAACCCAATTGCCCTGAAATCATTCATGTGACCATAACTCATTCAAGTAGTTGTTGCTCAGAGGCATAATTTGCGCTTTATACACATAGGAACTCAACTGACATTCACGTGTGTTAAATAAAAAGCTTACCAATCAAGATGGGAAGCCAATATGGCTGCCTTTAAGATCTTTAAACATACGAATTGTCATATAGTCATAATAAATAGTCGTCATTTTGAATGTTAAGTATGTTTGTCAAAACAAATATCCCAGATACGAGTTATTAAAGCTCAAAGACATACATCTCATACTTAATTTAACTTTAATATCTTTTTGGGTGTTTTAACTAAATACAGGCACAGATCTATCCGTATTTATTAGTTTTAAAGAAGGTAAAAGGCAGCCACATTGGCCCCATCTTTAAATTTTTGGCATGTTAAAGAAACAGAATGCCAGATAAGAATGTCAAATGGTCAAATGCATATTCCCATACCTTAATTACACCTTTATAATAATAATGTTGATGTAACTACATTAATACACATATAATTATAAGGTTTTTACTATTTTTAAAGGCGGCTGTATTGGCTGCCATCTTGAATTTTTGACAAATGTCCTTACAGAGAAATGCCAAATGAGGGTTTCTAGTGATCAAATACATGTATCTCATACGTGTAAACATAAGCATGAATATAGACCCTAGAATTAACCTCTAAACTGCAAATGTGCAGAACACTTGCTTGCCGGATGCGTTTGGAAATGTCAATCTAGAGGTTTTTAAAGTACACTTGGGCAGAGTGTGATCAATTGTAACAGATTTTGAACACCTGCAGAACATATTTTAGGTTTTTTCATCATGTAGTCAAGGTAGCGTAAATAGGTATATGGAGGTGTTTTAAGGTCATTTTATGGTCCGGAGCAATTTGACTTTTGAGCAGGCCATATGGGATTTTTTTGTGGCAATGTAATGATAAAATTACTTTTACAACACTTTCTCGTGCTTAAAACACCGGGTTACCGAGAATATTGTCTCTATCGAAATACTTAAGGGATTAATAGGATTTTGGACATGGTAGCAGCCATAATTTTTTTTGGATTTTTCAAAAATGGCACTTGTAACCAATTTTGCACACCCTCCAAAAATTATTGGCGTAGGTCCTAATGAACTCAAATATATCAATAGAAAAGTCTTTACTCCTTTCCATCCTCAGGCCGTGTGCCTAAACTTCTACCTGGCTAGCAGAAACCAACCTTTGACCACTTCGGAAAATCTGGGGTCCCGGGGACAGGCTATAGTTGATTGGGCAATGGATCTTTTATTTATGGACCTTGTCAAATGAGCAAAGTCAGCACTGGAGAGCATTGGTTATAATTATGCACTTTATCGGTTTTTTATATTTCCGAAACAATGGCACGCGCGTGTCTGTTGAATTGCTTATTGGATTCCATTGTCAAGCTTCGTCACACACTTCCGGGTTTCGCGCGTAGCCAGACTTTTGTTTCAGAATTACGGATAAACTATACAACAAATTCAAGCCATGCCAAGAAGCTTAACACAGTCTGTTTGAAGGTCTCATTTCTTATGACACAAACCTGACTAAAACAAACATTTTTGACAACTGATTTGGAATTATTTAGTCCACTAACTACTTCCTGTGTAAATTTTTATGAAATTTCATTGCAGGCAAATATGATTTTTTCTTAAAATCTAGTTTTACACATCTTTTCTATGGAAAATGGGCAATATAAAGGGCCGGCTATAACATACAATCATGACCTTTGGGGCCTATATGGCAAGATTCCCGCAATGGTTTGGCTGTTTTTTGCAGAGATAATAGGTTTTGCATGTCCCTACATAAATCAGTTCTCAAATTTTGTCGCCTCTGCTTAAAATTGTTCTAACCATAGCATCATGACCAGTAGCCTATAAAGATGCCATTCAAGACCCACAACAACATCTTTAAGTACCTTATATTTATTTCCAATAGAAAAATGGCTATCATTAATACAATTTTGTTTATGACTTCTAAAGCCAGGTTTTTGGCATCTACCTTATTACAAGTATTAATTCCTCTGATATGACTTAGCCAAAAATGTTGTTTTTATATGAAATATGACAAATGCCGCCTTTAATCATTGCAATATTAAATGTTACTTCATTGTCATACTTAATTTAACTAATAAATTATAAGTGAACCCCACCTAAATATGACCACACTAATCAGAGCTTTTTTTTAAATCATTATTCATTGTCTGGAACATCATGATGTGGGCTTATCAATAGCCAATCATTGAGTAGGCCTATGTTTTCATGATTACATGTATTTTTTTAGCTTACATGTACTCCAGAACCCACAAAATATGAGCCGTGGCCATACAAGGACACATTCTCTGCATTATAAAGTTTGCCTGGTCTGCAAGCAAAATATTTTTTATTCAGATACTTTGGTAATGGTAAATGTGAGAAGTATAATAAAGTGCAGTGGAAAACCTTCTATTGATTATGGAAAAGAACTTTCCATAAATAGAAAATGGAACATAGTTCATATGTACCCCCTTTAACATTGTACAGAAACAAATTCTTTTTATTTATGGCCTTACACTAACAAATACCCTAACCCTAAGGCCAAAAAATAAAAAAAAATGCATGTATAACTTTGAAATGGTACATATGGACTCTTTCCAAAACAACAAGTGAACTGGCTCAATAAGATAATAACCTGATAATGGGATATCACATAGGCTTAATACATGTTATATTTAGGTGACAATTATTAAAAATAACACTTTAAGAAAACTTTTAAAACTTGTTTACACTTTTATAGCAATACCAGGTTCTTCACAATAAAAACAAAACTTCAATTTTATTTAAAAAATTTTGTTCTCGTGTGTGAGGTCTACAATATCACATTTTGACTTGTTTGAAGTAGTAAGCTTGGAGGTAAGCATTTGCAGGTACCATATAGCCTACTTGATTTTTTCAAACAAAGCATGCTACAGAACGGGAAAATAATAAACCCGCACCAACTTTTGATCAATGTTAATAACAGCGCTCGATAGAAGCATGTACCTTTTCCTCTAATAGTATCGATTCCATACCTTTAGATGGCTGATGTACTATTAAGGTAATCTTTTGGTTTATTTCTCTGTTAAAAACTGTTAAACTGTTTTATCTTTTAATTCTTTTACACTTCAAAGAGTAACATATCAGGACAAAGTTTGGGTTTTGAACCTAACTAAAAACATTCACACAATTGCAATACAACTTTTCCAAGATCAGTGTAAACTGAAATAGGTAGTAAGAAATTATGTTTCTTATTTGATATGACAATAACCTATAGTGGTAAAGACAATTTACTCTCTATTATATTAGTCAGTTGCTTTTTACACTATATCTAATTTGCCACATTAAATAAGAACCAAATTACAAGAGTCCTTACAATCTAATGAATTTAGCTTCTGACATAAACAACTAGATTGTAAGCTTGTATTAATTTGCATACCTGAACATTTCACATGAGTGAGAAGGTAATAGTATTTAAGGACACCCCAACACTATTGTATCATAGTGTCACTAAGATACGTTACTTTAAGCAATATTGGCAATTTTTGAAGAGCGCCCCCAATTTTCAAAATTTGATATTTTTGCACAAGTTAACGTTGGTAATTGTCTTAGAACTATACCTGCGAACGAGACTGCTAAAAATGCGTATTTATCACCAAATAGCGATTTTGTAATTAGAATTGGTCCAGATCGTACTTCACGCAGAGCGGAAATGCTACGTTTATGGCTGTCCATGGATGAAATAGTGCCACCTCGAGAAAATAACCTCTAACTTGACATGCCCGAACTATTAACAAAAATGGTCCTTTTGGTAAAATGACTCAAGAAATCTTGAAATTCCATCATAGCAAAAACCCTGAAATTCACTAAATTTATACAAATATGATAATTTACTCAATTTGGCAACACTTTTTTGAAAAAAATCATGTGACCACATTTTAATTTGGGACCCATACGGGGTCTGAAAGCGGCGAAACATCAAATTTTACGTATTTTCACATTTTCAAGAACGGTAAAACAGCCTGGCAACCCAAAAGACTGACCCGACAACCATAAAATTGCCCAAAAGCTAATCAGGTTGAGAACTCCTCAGATCCTCTTCATTCCACCAAGTTACAGTGCATTATACGCTTACAAACTCCCAGAAAACTTGTAAACAAGCGTTTGCGGGAAAATTTCATAAATTATTCAAATTAAATACTTAATTAGCCATATTTTACACCCAAAATCTAATCACTTGATAACTCATCAACCTACTTCTTTCCACCATGTTACATCATCGTAGCCTTACGAACTCCAGATAAAGTGGACACAATGTTGACATTTTCTGTGCAAATTGACCTTTTTCTCCTTTACCTTTTTCCCCTACCCCCGACAGACCGCAGGGGAGGACCCTGGGGATGAAATACATGATGAGTAGGGGGTATCCCCTCCTACATATACCAAAGCTTGGCTACTCTAGCTCATCCAGAAATTGGGGTAAGTATCCCCAAAGTTTCCAGGGTTAACATTTGTATCACGGACATCGGACATACAGCATACGGACACACGGACAGAGCCCATTTTATAGTCCCCTCCCTAACTTCTGTTCGGCGGGGACAACTATGGATGAGCGTAGACACGTACATTGCGGCTATTTCCCGGCTATTTCTTGGCAGGCAGTTTCGAAGCAGCGTTTGAATTCTATCGGGGACCCGCGATAATAATTATTCTAGTAGCAAAATTCCTTCGCTTTGTTACACAGACATTTTCGAGCTTAACCATTCACAGGTATAGTTTACTAGCCATTACCAATGCACCGTGTAAAAGCTCCAAAACTTTTCGAAAAAATTGGAGGGCGCCCTTCAAAAAAAATGTGCTAATTTGCTTATAATTATTAGGGGGTGATTTAGATACTTATGCTGCTTTGAATCTTGATGATGGGGATGATACTCTTGTTGTCACATCTTCTCCATTGCTTTAACCGTAATACAATGCTTTGTTTCAATTAGGCCCAGGGTCATTGCTATTCAGCAAGTGTTTTTTTCTACACTAAACTTTACACAGTTATACTTCTTCCTTCTTTTTATTCTTAATTTATCTAAACCTGATGAAAGTCCTCTCGTGTGTAAAGCCTGGTTTTTTTTTTTTGCCGCTTTTATAAATGCATACCAGTGCATCATTCCCACCTAAATAAGCTGAAATACCAACTTCCTATGTAATACAAAATGCTCCTTTTCACATGCAAATTACAATTCAAATGGTTACTGATATATGATGTGAAACTCTGCAAAATGCAACATGAATCTGGCTTTATTTGGTTATGGGTTTTTTGTCTTTGTAAAATAAATCATTTTTTCATGCTACCCGCGGCTTTTTCAAGTGTATGCCATCATAGCCATAGGAGGCCTACCATGTATGCAAACCTTATGACCTCCGCGTATTTAAATTATAATTTGATTTTTACACAGAACCACTCAATAGCAAATTTTTAATGGAAAAACCATCTCAATCAATATTTGAAATTGATAATTCCTGTTATTTCCATTTTCAATTATCAAAGGAAACATTTTTTTTTCTGGTATATATTTAAGTGGTCAATATTTTAATCTGCAATGTGACCTAATGGATGTATACTCCAAGTGTCGCATAATTTGCAAATGAGCTGTGAATCCTTAACAAAACACCAGTTTAATTGAGAGGTAACTCCTAACTATTAACTTCGATCTTTTGGTTTCTTCCCTGATCTCAATCTACATCTTTGGCATGTAACTTTTGACTTTCATTAAACTGTTTGTGTCAAATGCTCATACTATTATGTCTGTGCCACTCACTCTTATGTTGCTTTAACAAATGATGGTAAAATAGTTCTAATTCTCAATATCAATTAGCAGCATTGGTGAACAAACAGCTCAATTCCACGCAGGCCATGCTAAGTTCAGTCATCTGCGTTTCATCAAATTGTCAAAAGGAAGGTCTGTCTCGTCTGTCTGGAAGTAAGTGGTGGGTATCAGCACAACTTTGTAAAAAAATCAGTTATAGTCATCCATGTAACCTTGAACTAATATACAACCGTTTTCACAATCACTGGCACTTCCAATTAGGCTAATTTCATCCCACGTCCTACAACAATGTTTAAGAGACTTTTTAAATCCATAAGGGATATTGATAAATAATCTGTTCCACATCAGTAATTGACAAGCCACAAGGTTATACATACTCTAAACAATATTGGGTAACCTTGCCCCAAGAAAAGACCCAGTTTTGGCATATTTCACCTCTGGCTCCAGAATAGCAGTATCAGGCCACTGGTGATTGTTGGACCGTCAGTTGCATCTTTATGAGCATGGCTCACCAAGTCAACTAGTACATCTCGGCAAGGTCACTTGGTTATTAGAACTAGGCGGGTTGCAAATGCAATGCCTCTCATAAGGCCAGCATTGATATGCATGGCTTTCAGCTTTCACCCCGTCATGCCTATACATTTATAGGACAACAGACAATCACACCATAATTTTTGCCTACGCAACCAATTCTGCCAAAAAAAAACACAAAAGGCCCAACTCCCAAAACGCAACATCCACCCGCTCAGAATTTTACAAATCCACCACATCACTTTATCAAAGAAATTCATTACTTGCATACCTGCAAGTTTCACAAGAATTGGGACCAGACATGAGAGACTAGTTTATATGAGATAATATTGGGTTTTCCTCACTCTAATTTGCTACGTGATGGACAATCGCCTATATATATTTATAAGGCTACAAACTACTGCTGATCGTGAACTAATTCATCGTCCCCCCCCCCTTATCATGAATTGGTAATTGTACTGAGGATTACCCGCTCCGAAAAACACTCATTTGCCTCACAATATTGATAATACCATGCAAAAAAGCACTTATCCTTAACAATTCCTTCACAACTTCCTCTTGATGGGGGGTGTTTGATGCCATGTCACAGTGCAAAGAATAATAAGAGCCCTGGCCGGACACAATTACAAAATTAACTTTAAAATGGTGGCAAGGACCATGGGTTTATCTTTGTATAACTTGTTCAGAAAACTAGCTTCTTTGAAAATATTCCCAGACGAATGGACCTAAGGTATTGTCATTCCAATATTCAAGAAAGGTGACCCGAGAATCTAACAACTATGTAGGGGCATTACGCTAAATTCCTGCGTCTCAAAGGTTTACACCAGGATTGTCTCCGCAAGCATGTCGAAATATATTGAGAAAACAATATCCTTACCGAGGTACAAGGTGGCTTCCGTTAAGACAGCGCGATGTGAAGACCCACATCTTCACCTGAAAGCCTTAATTGCAACAATAAAGCTGAAGGAAAACGGACTTTTCTTGCATTCCTTGACTTCAGAAGGCTTTCGACACTGTTTGGAGACAGTCTAATTCAGCTCAAGCAGATCGGTATTGGTGGTAGCTTTCTTAATATCCCTAAAAAATATGTATATAACGTGAAATGTAAAGTCTGGTTCACAGGGATATTGAGACAGACTTCTTTAATCTCGACGAGGTGTAAAACAAGGTTGTTCCCTATCCCCAATACTCGTCTGCTTCTGCATATACATGAATGAGCTTGCCAAGATGATAGGAACGAAATTTAGGTATTAAAATATTCTCAATGTCAGAATTAGGCACTTTATTCTGGGCTGATGATTAGTTTGATTGGTGAAAATGAAAGGGACTTAAACCACTCTGACCTTAACACGTCGAGTTATTTTCCCAAGCGTTGGAAACTCGGCCTTGTAATCTAATCTAATCTAATCTAATGTTTTAATTACAGGTCAATGTATTAATACAGATCGAAATTGAATATGCAACAACTAATATCACAGAAGTCGATAGCTACAAGTACTTAAGCGTACACATATGTCCGACAATTACCCATATTTATGAGGTTCCTTAAAAAGGGCTGCCGGATTATTGCATACATTATCAATTATCCATGGTCAGGATGATTTCAACAGGGTGTATTATGGGACTTCTTTGGAAGTCAATTGGTTTACCATCGATAAACTACGTTCTGTTTTGTCGGTATGGCCTCCTCATCAATCGACAAACTTGAAAACCTCCAATACCAAATGGCCAGAATCATCCTCAAAGCCCCCAGAAATGTTGGCCAAGGAAGCCTGTATGGTGTCTGGTGTCAATCTCTGCATGCGATCCAAAACATTCTTTTTTTTTTTTTTTTCGTTCGCAATACTTCTAATCGTCTGGAAAAATTGGATAACAACCGATGGCCCGATTATTACTCATGCACTCTCCTTATTGATGAGAATCTAAGTACGTATGGGGCTGGCTTAGGTAATATCAAGGGAGTTCTGATGAGAATAATTTAACCGACTCTACAATGCCGATCCCCAAATCAATACTTCTTGGATCAATACATTCAAGCTTATAGTAATAAAAGCAACGACCGATTTGAGTGGTACAAGAGCGCAGTGCAAAACCTCACTTAAGAATTACCTCAAGTTCAAGCAACAACCATCTCTTGAGCCATACCTGTTAGACCAAGTTAACTTTTCAGTGTCTCTTAAATTTAAGGCCCGTCTAACTCGCTCAAAACTTGGAAGTAGAAAAGAATCGTGGTCAATAAATAACCTGGCCCTCTGTTTATTTTGTGTTGTGTGTATACACAAACGAGAAACTATTGATCATTTTCTGTTTGAATGTGCCACGTATAACAAAATAAGGGAAGAGGCTTAAATCAATTAAAGATAACTAACAATAAAACTTGAATCTTCCTGGGCTATGTTTCATTCATTGGTAATAACGATATAAACGTCATTTTATTGCTGGTAAACCTGTATCATAATAATATGAGCTTGAGGATATATATTTGCTAAATCTTGTAAAAGTTGTACCTTTTCTGCCAGCCTGAAGATAAGATTGATGTACTACAGCATTAACTACAATATATGTACATGTATCTTGCCCACATTGTATGCATATTTAGCCGAACTATACTTATATTTATATATAATTTTACATGTGCGTGCACATGTGTGTGTATCTTGTGTGCGTGGGTGTGTGCATGTGTGTATGGTTGTGAGGGTGGTGTGTGTTTGTGTGTGGGTAGGTGGTGTGTTGTGGTGTGTAAGGGTGTGTGGGGGTGTTTTGGTGTGTGTGTGCGTTGTGTCAGTGGTCGGTGTCCTTTACAAAGTTTTACGTTCTGTAAATTGGATATTTAAGATTTTGTGGACACTTCTGTCATTCATGATTTTTATTGTAGCATAGCCCAATGTATTGATCTGTATCGTTTGGATGCACTACCATATAGGTGTGCGCCACTGTTGTAACAAATGAATTCCAATAAATAAATAAACAGTGTGATTTGGATTTCACGCAGTGCGGGACAGTCTGGTGTCATTTGAATAGGTGTTTAATGCATGGCAATACCACCATAGCTACTTGGCATAAATGAATAACAAAGGACCTCATTTCAGTGGTCCTTTCAGTGGTCCATTCTTTTGTTAAAATTTTTCAGTGTTGCATTTCAGTTTCAGTGGTCATTTCAGTGCTTTAGTTTCATAGTGAGAGATGCGTTTATAGTCTCTCGTTTACACTCGACACAAATAGAGGGGCATCGCTGAATTCTGAAATCTTGAGGAATCACAGTAAGCCCATAAAATACTGTAGGTTTCAACAAATGTCGGACGGTTCTACAACAACAACACACCCACGAGTACTGACTTGATATCTTGGTACGGGTTACACACGCGCAAAAAAACCAAACACAAAACCAGAAAATAACACAAGCTTCTAGACCTGATTTTGTCTACTCTACCCCGAAAAAAAATTCGGTCAACCTGATGTACATCCCACACATCCCGGAATGCTGGACAACTCGTCCCCCTTCAACCTCACAACACCCGTCCATCTCGCCCCCAAAACGTATATGCCTTGCCAAGTCGCCCCCCAAACGTATATGCCTTGCCCAGTCGCTCCCAAAAACGTATTTGGCCCTGCCAACTCGCCCCCCTTAGATATTTTATATGTATAGTATTTTTGAAAAATAAAAGGAGTTTAGCGATAGCAATTACCCCAGCAAAGTTAGTTTTTCCGAAAATTAGCAGAAATTCAGGCATTTAACCAGATCTCAATTTCTCTCTTTTATGTTTGGGAACTAGAAAAAGTTATTTATTGGTTAAAATATACAGGAAATTATCAGAAACTAGTCTATAATCAATCATTTTCATTCTTTTTCGGAGGGGATATGGCCTCATTATTCTAATGAACCTGAAAATGGACGTTCTTTGATCGAAGATGGTATATCGTTGTTATGGTTTTTTTTTCCTATCTTCACCTTGGATATCCGATGGTCGTAACCTTTACTTCTGAAGAGAGGCTAGGGGGTTTATACTGAAATAACTCCATAATTCTATCAGAACCTTAGTTTTGTAGTGTGCAATAATCCGTTCATTTCAATTGGGTATTAGCGGCGGCTTTAATGAAAGGGCCTTGTCAGCAGTTTAAAGTGGGGCCCTTTACGCTTCGTCGACCAAGGGGGGGTGCCCCCCTCAGAGTGAAGAAATTTTGAAAATCCCGGTTTTAAATTGGTGCGATTTGAAGCATTTTTTGATCCTGATGGTCACGCTGCTATCGCCTATCTGAAACACTATTGAAATGTAGTTGTTTTATACCCTCAAGGAAACCAGTACAAATTAAGTTAGGGAGCGTTTAAAACCTTGTAAGGGTGATAAAAAAAATCAGAATTTTCATGGGCCCCCCTTTTGGATCTCAACAAAATCCGAGCCCCCTTTTTTATCCGTTAAAAATATATACGCCAACCCCCACAGAAAATTTTTTTTCATGCCGTGGTCCCACAATTGAAGGGTCAAAAATTTCAGGCCCCCCGGTTACAAGTGCTTGTGAACGGTTCCATTGATAACACGGGGACGCTGATGCAAACAAAATGGTGGGTGATTTGACTTAGCTAAACATATCAACACCCCCTGGGCCCGTCCCCTTTTTTATTTTATTTTTGACGGGGGCCCTGAGAGCAATATTTTTTTCAATTCAATTTATAAACGCACAATAAACAAAATTGGCATCAACCGGGCGTAATAGCACTGTTCACCACTTTACTACTATACACTCTAAGAAAAATATTGGTTAGAACGGCTGTTTTTGTCTTGCTATATGGAAACCCTCAAGATGAACCCTAAAATGGTTTTCTTAAAAATCCGAGAACCCAAAAAGTTCCTTACAGAACCATAAAGGTGCTATAGAGGAGGGAAGGAAGGGGAAGAATAGAAGGAATTGGGAAGGTTGGGGGGGGGTGGGAGTGGTGGGTTCGGAAGGGGGATGGGTGGGGGGTAGGTGGAGAATTGAGGATAGCAGCCGTTCCAAGAAGAACCTTTTCCATAAGGAGGAAGCTTAGAACCTCTTTCGCACCTTTTTTTCTTAGAGTGTATCATCTTGATGAGTTTGTGACATTGGAAAAATAAACCATGCAGGGGCGACAGAGAATCTACTGAGAGAAGATGCCCCATAACACATAATACACACCGCCTACATTTCATTTTCTATGTCCTATTTTAGGTCGGCATTGATGCATATTTTCCATACTAAACACAATTGCCCTAAAGTCAGACCTAAAAGGACATTATTTAGTTTATAAAGAGTTGGTGATCATCAGAATTAACAACATTTCACGACAAATATACAAATTGCATAAACGTGCGTACCAGCGATGTTACACTTTTTCTATATATTAGCCTTATGATTTTGTCGACATTGAAAAAAATGGGGGCGGCAGAGATTCTACTGAGAGAAGATGCCCTATCACATAGTGTGGGTGGTGTGTATTCCCGTAGGATTTTATGCAAAAATTGATTTTATGCGGTTTGGGTTTCAGTAGGGCCTACACTTTTTTTTAAACTGTCAGAAAATAGAGGGTGCAAATTTCGGACTGGCACCCTCCTTGCAAGGGGGGAAATGTTAGTACAGGGAAAATTTAAAAATCAAGTCAAATTTTTGTGTTTAATGTTACTATGCGTTCTCTCCTAGAAGGATTAAATAAGTATATATTTGCTAGGTTCCAACCTTTAGTTAAAGCGGTATAGACCCATAGGTTCACGGTCACCCTGGGGGTAAATGCTCGATGTTGTTGAAAGTGGTGTCAAATGATTCCCTTTTGTCATATGAAACAGAAAATGCATTTTAACTGTTTTGGTGATATCACCATGCGACATCCAGGGAAAAATTCTGGTGACCCCCGTAGACCATGTAGACCTATACATTTTGCTCTGTAATTACCCAACCAAATGTCACACATGTAAAAATAATACAATTTGTGGGATTCCGGTGAGACAATACAAACAACTTATCACCATTTTCAACAACATGGGAGCATGGGGGTAATTTTTCCTCCGGATGACCTTGAAAACCAGTTATCGGGGCTATAGCGCTTTAACTTAAAGGTCCGGAACCTAGGCAAATATATACTTGTTTTATCCGTATAAGGAGACGAACAGGTTAGTGTACAGTGAAAACACAATTTGACGCGATTTAATTTTCCCTGTAGTAACGTTTTCTCCTTTGAGGGAAGGGGCAACATCCGAAAAAAACATTTTTATTTGCACCCCTCATTTTCGGAACTGCATTGGTCCCTGATGAATGAAAAACCCAGCAAGACAAATCAACTTTAGCAGCAAAATCCTACGGAACTGTGTCATTGACATACCATCCCACACTAACCACCTACCATACATGTCATTTCTAATATTTTCTAATTAACCGAGGGATTGTCATGCACAAAGACAAACGAGAAACATCGAAGTGCAGAAGTGCACTTCGAAGTTTTATTTTTAACAGTTGTCGGCCTAGATACAGGTACATACAAAAAAGTAATTACCCATATACCGTGGGTGCAGTGTATCTGCGCTTCCAAAAGTAGGTCCGTTAATGCCCAAGATATGGATATTGTGGTTGGTTTAGTGCATTTAGGAGTTTGCTGGAGTAGCCTGAGTGATATGAGCTGATGGGAAATAACATCTTTGGTCCCATATAGACACGATATAGCTAAAGTCCAATGAATATTTTACCATCGGATATTTGTCCGTTTGAAGGGACTGCCCCCCCAGCTATGACCATCTGCCTGTCACATCGTGGTAAGTTGGGCATCAAGAAGATGATTAAACAACGAGATTTCGGTTGGCAGGGAGTAATATAGACGGAAGCTACTCTCCCAAAAAAAAAAAAAGTATTATCATACTGCATGCCATCCCTCATCAAAATGACTATAGGCTACCTAGTCTGGGGACACGTACAAGATTGCGGACCCATCAAGGCCGATTTTTTTTTTGTTTTTTTCTCCATCCACCAAAAATATTTGATTACAAAGTTTGAGTTAAAAAGGTCAGCCGTTTGGATAGAAGGCAGAAGAAAATGTGCACTATATGGCCCCTAAGGGCAGTGTAATGTCTTAGTAAATAATAATTTGATAAAGGATGTGTGTGTCTGGGCATTGGCGTAACCAGCGGGGTGGGGGGGTGCAGGGGGCGACACGCCCCCCAAAACGGAACCCTGCCCCCCGCCAGCCCCCCCAATGAACTGACCTTTTGTACAGTGTCTGTGGAGGAGAAGACCAAGTTAGCCCCCTCAAAAAAAATACCTTGGCACCCCTTCCAGACACACACCCCATTGCAAAGGTCTGGTTACGCACTGTGTAGGGGGGGGAGCGAGGTTTGTCGACCCGGGTCACCCAACTTTAAAGGAAAATCTAGTATACGAATTTGTTTCATCTTTTTTGTATATTAATTAACATGAATTAATGTATCAACTATATGATCATATATTGTTAAATTTGTCTAAAATATTTGGTTGGTAGTGATGATTGGCCTTGTTATGATTTTGTAAATGTCCGCAAACGACGCAAAGTAATAGATATATCTAGAAAAATAATGAATAATACAAAAGATGGCTCATATGAGCTGAAATACTCAAATTGATAAATATTCACTGAACAAAGCACAGAATCTATTGCAGTAAACGATGGCAGTAAACAGCAACAAAATATTATTAAACACGATTTTACATG
>JAMKCH010041792.1:0-13126 GCA_023653785.1 Ophioderma brevispina
ACATGTTGAAAGTCTGTCCTTCTTGTTCAAACCCGTATCCCGGATTCCCGTCAAGTGTTTGTCTAGCTTAGATAATTGTTTGTCGTGTTTGTCTCGTTCTTTGTTATGTATATTTTTCCTATTTAATATTATATATCACCCCTTACTTTGTATCTTTTTGTAATATTTGAATATTTTGACTTGATGTATACATGGCCAGCAATAACCTAAGCCCTATCGGTTGGTCTTACTGGTCCTAGCATATCATATCCGTCACCAGTTCATCTTATTACAGTGTAACAATTGATTCATTATGTTTATTATATACTATACTGTATTATCCATTTTTCATTCATATGTCATGCTGAATAAATAAACTGTGACACTGAACAAATGAAACTGGTGTCAATATATACCAATGATGAAGAAATTAGAACATTTTTGACATACACAGCGGATTTTGTAATTTGAATATTTTGGATATATGGCAACCACATTTTGGATTTTGGAAGTTGCCTTACCCCCCATGATGTAGAAAGAACTTACCAAAGAACCAAAAATTGCTCAAATTGGTCAATATGCTCCTAACCTCCAAAACTCACCTTTTGGGCAGCCATTTTTGAATTTTGGGCATAAGGCAGCTATTTTGGATTTTGAAATTTATTCTAATCAACTTGTCATGCCCGAACACACTATGATTGGATACCAAAAACAACCAAAATTGGGTCAAGTATACCAAACTTCGTTTCCCCCCCCCACACCCTCGTGGGTCCCGGGGGACCATTGCACACTTTTTTAAAAATCTGCCGGTACCATCGTGTTCAGCGGAAAAAAATCAGTTAAGAAACACTATCAAACAGAAAGTGAACACCATTTCCCTGTGGCGCGTGCTGGGGACCCGACTAATTATGATCGTCCAATAATGCATATTGACTTGTGGAATATTTTCGGGGGGGGGGGGTACTCCCCCAAATGTGGGAGTATGCGTCATGTGTAAATCGAATGACCTTGTGACTGTTCTCAATACCCATGGACCCCCGTATTTTCCCCATCTTATACCCAATCCCCCCTTTTTGCAGGCATAATCCAGAGTTTGTCGTAAGTCCAGTATCCATGACGCCCCATTTTTTAGTCAACTTTCACTTATCAACTTAAATTTTTGCTTAAATTTTTGCCTTTGCAATGACAGAACCAGTGCCATTGTCCCCATAACTCCATTTAATTGTCTTCTTTACCCAATGAGCCCACTTTCAACCAAATTTTGTTTACTTAGGTGCCGTGTCTCTATCTCTGTGCAGTGACGTCAGCGCGAGAATTGTTGGTCGCAGAGTAATCGCTCGCGCTGACTTGGAGCGACGGCGCTTTTACGCGCTGTTATATGGCCCCATTTTTCTGATTAAGATATTTTGTTATTTTCTCATTATTTGAGAAAGATTTCTATGGGAAAAGTACTTTGTTTATGATAAAAAAAGAGAACATGGGATTCCCCTAGTGTTGTTTGTGCATGGTGCACCTGTTCAGATAGATTGTACAAGGGGAGACAAATGGAATTCCCCGCAAGATGTAAACTTGGAAACTTAGTCAACTTGTTTATGCTTTGGATCAAAACATGTTGCAAAATCGGGAATTCGCCCATGATATGAAGTCATAATTGTGAGGTGATATAATGTAGACATGAAGTAATTTATGTGAATTCCATTGGTCACAATTGCAAGCTTATGTTTATGCATGATGCTGTGTGTGGTAATATCTATTTTAAGACTTGGAACTTTGTGGAAATGAAATTGTATAAAGCAGAGTGGCAAGAGATTAGATTTGCCAGCAGCCACCACCAGTACCACGTAGCTAGAATTTGATAAGCTAGTTTTTAAATCTTCAATGAGGAGCAGACCTGTACGTGGTGCCAGTATTTATTATATTTTTTCAATTACACGTGAGCAAGGTGCTAATTATTCTACTGTCGTTCTTTGAAGCCAAAGTGCTGGAATCAAAATAGGATCCAAATTGTGGACAGATCGAAATCGTGGTGATTATATCTTGACTGATATACTGTGGATATTAGTGTCGTCGAGGGCCTTATTTACCTTGTCGTCTTGAACTGTGGACAAAATTTGCCTTCATACTGAGAAGATTCCAATTGATTATTACCTGAGGATTTATAAGTGTGACTTTTGCATGCTGTCCTTTTGGGGTCCCTTCGCTGTGAGGACACTATCACGTTGAAACTGCAATGCTCTTTTGGCACTTAGTTATCAATCTTAAAATTGTGTGTAATTTTTACTATATCCATGTAATGGTTGTTTTGGACATACCACAATTCTTGAACCACTAATCTGATTCAAAATCATTCAAATCTGTTATATTATCTAAATTCAGATCACTTGTGCACAAGGCTCATTTATTTTGTGTTGAAGGTAATCTCGTGACCTTTGACGCGCGTTTGGTCTAAGCGGAAAAGTGGCCAGGGACTGTCTTGATCAATGACCGGGAAAATCGTGAGTTCGAGCCCACTATGGTCACCGTGTGTGTCCCTGGCAAGACACTTAGTCTCAATTGCCTAGTCCAGCCCCAAGCGAAATCTGGGTAGCGGCTATGGTGAATATTACGATCTAACGGCTGATAGTCTTGTGCGATGTAGGCATGTCTTCGAGCAGACACCTAAATGAAGCGAAATGGAATGTGCGATTTCTTGAAGGCTCGTAATAATAATTGTGAGGCCGCTGTGTGCTTTGTAGAGTGCCATATAAATGCTGCTCCGTTATTGACGTCTATGAGACGTCATAACACGCACGAACAAAGACGGCATTTCTTACGCGGGCGTAAATGTTATGACATACTGCACGGAGGTAGTGACATAGGACTATATAGTCGTGACTACAGAATGACCCCCTTTTGTTCAAAGACATCCAGTACCGATAGCCTCCTACAACCGGTAGCCCCCGTTTAAACACATCAAGTGATGTGCCGCCCCCCCCCCCCGAAGTATTTTGTCAGCTTATGTTCCAGGAGCATAATGCTTCCAGGACCTTAGGGCCTGGACCACTGGCTCCATGGAGCATAATTTTCGGGCCAAAATCTCAGTAAGCTGTGCGTACTTCAGCATCGTGAATCCGTTTGTGATCGCCTAAGACGACAAAGTTCGCACGGCACCCGTTCACGTTCTTTTCTATCCCCGGTTTTCTATCTTTTGTCCTTCAGGTGTTAATCGACGAGACTACCACTTTAATCATTTGCGGTGTTTCTGACAGACGGTGACGGTCATAAATACCTTTAACACTTAACTGATTTGGTGATATTTGTAATTTTTAAAAACAGAATTTTCCTCTAAAAGAGGCCCAGGCCTGTCACTGGGGAGGAAATAGCGTAACGTAAGGCCAAACTCTTGAAAATCGTGCAAAATCGCCCAAAATTGCAGAATACAGATCTTGCAACTTGTGAAATCTTGAGCAAGTTAGGATATTTTTTGCAAATCGAGTTTACGCTATTTCGGATTTTACCCAGTGACATGGGGCCTAAAAAGGGATAGTCGAGCTTCTATATTTCCTCATGGGCATCTTTATAGTTATCGGTATGCATGGCATTTACTAAGAGACCCTAATTACACCTGTACGCGAAAAGCAGCGCTTGGTATCATAACATAAGTCAATGTTAAAATCAATTACAGGAGCGTAGAGGCAATCAACCCAGGAAGAACGATTTCCGAGTCGTCCGGGGACCTCTGCCAACAAAGGGCTAAACGCGCAACAATTCGCCAAACTTAATTAATTTGACCCAAATATAGCCAAAGATGGTCGCAACCCCTAAAAAAAAAATTGGCAAAAATGCAAAATGTTATTTCGTTGCTTATTTCGGTCCAGAGGGAGCCATTACAGATGACCCGGTATTTCAGACCAATGGGAGCAACTGCACCTACCCCTAGACCGGTACGCCACTGCATATGTAATTGACGACCAGTGATGACTCGGTTGAGACTATATTTCGGTTTATTTAAAAGAGCAAAATCAGGAGGTTTTACGTGTGCTCTAGTGTTACCATCGTCATCAGATTCTAAATCACTGTTCCTGAAGCAGTGAGATGTCAGTGCTGCACCCAACCTATAAACAAAATATCGTTCGTCAAAACAGAGAGTTATATCTTGGTTTTAAACTTGGTCTTATACGGCGCTTTACATAGAACACAGCGCCTTAAATATACTGTAAGTTGACTCTTTTTCCTTTGAATAAGACCCATCAAGACAACTCAATTTGGTTCCGCACATCTCAATTGTTCTAGCATGTACACACATCTTTAAAAAAAAAAGGTTGTAGACCGATCTTCTGAACGCCCGAGCAGGGGTAAACAATTCTATAATAAAAAAAGTCTTGTGGACAAACATCTCTGTATGATTAAACATGATGCAAGTAAAAATAACTTGCGTTTAATAACATAAAATCGATATAAAAGACACACTGTATACATTCAATGACAGTAGATTTATCAATATTCCATGGATTTATCAATTATTTTACCATTCACAACCTAAGAAGTCAATAAGAAAGTTTGCCTTCAGTGCAAGTCATGTCATGTGACAAGTTTTAATATTGACTGGGGGTTAACAAATCGATGGAAAAATGTTTTGACAATAGATACTAATCGTGATAGGATTTATGCACCAAGGAGAATCGTTCAGTGCGTACTTTAACCATGTTAACGGAATCAATGCAATGACGCAAAAGAGAAATATACTTTGCAGAAACTAACAACATTTAACTAATTTGATTTTTACGACGTATATTTGATTGCTAAAGGGTGTCTTTACGAATAATTAATTAAAGGAAAGAAACAAACAACAAAACTGAATTTGTAGCTGCATCTTGTAAATTAAAATTTTTTATTTTTTTTATTTTTTTTATATTTTTGCACATGGCATCATGCATACTTTCCGTGATAGCTCGCACGGCGATGCAAAAGTGGACAGAATTCTTGTTGACAAAGTTACGAAGGAAGAAACGTACAGGAAATGTTACAGGAAGCAATTTGAGCCGACTCAACCTTCCAAGAACTAGAAATGGAGCTCAATGCCGTTAAAGAAATGGACATTGAAGACCTGGAAGCCTGGGTTAACGTATCCCAGCAAATCAACATCAAGTCGTTACACTTACGTCTTCCCAGAAGGAAATGGATTTTTTTGTAGCAATTTTGGGGAGCTGTTCACGTCCAAGGCAGAAATGGAGTCTAAATTACGCGAAGAACAGGCTGCTGCATCGGGAGTCCTTAAAGGTATATGATTTTAATTTTGACGGTAACTATTCATATATTCTATAGATTGGTCTTGGTTCATTGTTTATTGCAAGAGAAATGTGGCTCCCGCCTCAAAAACATTTGAAAAGAAACAGCAGTGTACAGTGCTTGTACCGTTTTGATTGTTGCGCCAATAAGAAATTACTGACAAGAAAGAACAATTTACAAGGGATAGGAATTGACTCAAGCTCGATGCCTCACATCAGTCATTTAGATATTAAAGTTATTTTAATCGAGCTATTACTACAAACCGAAATTAATAAGTGCCTTCGTGTTTCTACTTGTGCTCGCGGGGACTTCGCTTTTTTTAGTTCATTGTCCCTATAATTCTTCATTGGCTTTTATGATACGCTAAGGAACTAGAAATGGAATGAAAGGATGCCATTTTAACGAGACAAACGTTTGTTTGTAACAGGTTCAGTTGATTATAATGCGTGTATTTATTGTTATGTTTGTATATTGAATAGAAAATAAGCCATCTCCATGCCAAGTTTAAAATGCAAAAATTAAATACTGACATAGAGATTTCCCGAAGGTGGCACCCTTAATTTTCTATCAAAGAGTATTTTTATGCATATCTATAATGTTGTCCACATAAAATTATCACTTTGTGATTACAGCTATAGCTCAAATTGATGTCCTAATTCATAAAGAAAATCAAAAAATCAAATTTGTTATAAAGTAGGGATCCGGATTTTTGTATTTATACACCAGGTTTTCTATCGTATGTATTGCTACACAGAAAAGATTACTACATCAAAATTTTTAAAAAAATCTGATTCACTCAAACTTTGGATTCGAGAAGTCGAGGTGACTATCTTAAATTTAGTGCACTATTTTAATTAACACACACACACACACAAAATTACATTTCGAAATCTCGACTTTGTCTCTAATTCATGATATTTCGTTTTCCCGTACCCATGCTATGACAACAAAACCAAATGTTTGAGTTATGTTTGAAATGACCGTAAGATCTCTTGATGGAAGAAAATCAATTAATAGATTGGTTGATCAATATCAATAAGCCAGAACAACTCTTCAAATTTAACCTCGCAATATCATACTTAACTTCTTCAGTTAGAAAAACTGGATAACGGCGTTGCCATTAAGCAGCCGAAGGAAGGAGGCGTTGTGGATTTGGGTACGAGAGTGTGTCCAGCTGTACAGAGTTACGAGGTCTTGGTTTAGCACTCAACGAGAATAAACCAATTGTCCAGGTGGTACAGGGAAGTTCAAGAACGTAGCATTGTGACCTCCAAAGAAAGCAATTTTAGACTATATAATATGGGACATGTCCTTTTCTATGCGTGGTTTTGTTGTCCCCATCGGAGTCTAGAGGGAAACTAGTGTAAAATTCATATACCTTTGATTCCGCAAATAAAAAACTTGAACCTTTTCTTGAAAAAGCAATTCGCAGCAACCGACACTTAAATCCGTCCTTCATTTCACCCGATCAATGCATCCTCCCTCCTCACCCACCCTCTAACTCTAAAAATAAATGTGAGTATGACAGGGTATTTAGGGGGAATTTCTCTTCTCACGTCCCCTCCTCCTCAAAACCTCCCACTCGAACTCAAAAGCCCTTCTGAACACATGCTTTTTATCCTTCCTCAACACATGCCCATACCAACCAACGTACACTATTCGCCTTCGCCAACCGGTCCATTGCCTCTTCCAAACCAACATCTGTCTGCATCAAGTCCTCTGTCTTCATCCTATCCACCAACTTCACACCACACAACTCCTTACACCATTTCACTTTCATCTTAAAAGGAATAATCTTTTCCCTTGACAACAACTCCCACATCCCTAAACTTTCACCCAATCCATACCTCACTAAGCTGTCACAGCCACCTCGCATTCCACCACCCCCACTAACCTTAATTATCCCCTAGGTATGTGAACTCCTTCATGACTCACCTTCATGAACACACTTTTCTCATGTTCCACCATCCTCCAGCTCCCTTCTCAAATCTTCTGCAACCCACAAAATCTTTGCCAAACTAGGGGTCGCTCTCTTCATCTTTGGTATCTCTCGATAAAACTGGTATTTTTTTCAGACGTATAAGCACAAATACTATTCCTCATTCACAAATGTAGTAATCTTGAGCTTCTAAGTTGCGTGTTCAATTAACTTTGGCCGTATTTGTCATCATTTATTCGAAAAAGGAAGAAAGGACGAACAAAATAATGAAAGAAGCTGATGAGGAAGCTTTGACCTAACAATATTATGCAGAACCAAAATATGTAACTTATTGCCTATTCTATCAATTTTACCGTGTTTTCAGAGAAACTTAGTGTCAACGACCTAATAGGCCTTAATGTAAATGTGAGTATGTGTGAAAGAGGCGTGTATTTTGTTATTCAACCCGACTCGGGTGTAGGTGATAACACCAGGATCTTTCAATGCGTGGCATATAACAATGGCATCCGCCATTACGGGTGCGCCGATTGTTGAACACTCTTAGCGCCATTGTGCGAAGTTGAAGTCTATGTGTATCCATTGGTCACTGATAATGGGAAAGGAAATTGAGGGTGAACATTATTCATTTTCAAGAAAATGTGCAAGATTTTATTTGCGGGACAGGCGGTGATATGGTGGTAATAATTGATCATGTGAATTTACACTTGGTTTCCCCTTAGCCCCCCGATGGGTACAACGAGTTGGTTACAGTTGCTTATTTGGTCTACAGTTCCATAGTGTATTTCACAATAACCAATTATATTTCTTAACGACGGCGATGATGATATGATGATTATATGGATGATGATGATGAGGATGATGATGATGTGATGATGATGTGATGATGATGATGATGATGATGATGATGATGACGACGACGCTGTGGAGCACCGCCGACTTTAGACTACCAAAGACAATTTATAGAGCAATTTATATAATAGAAACGCAATATCTATAACATGCTGACATAGGATTTATTTAAAATAAGCTTAACATTTTAAATGTTGTATTTTAGATACCGGAAGAAGACGCTCAGCAATGGTTTTTACAAGAAACCTGTGAGTTCGAGGCTAGTCCTGTAAGTGTGGCAATTTGTTCTGCAACAGCTAGACTTGTGCAAGCCTTCATTATTGACCTGAGTACAGGCAATATGCAATATGGTTGGATCAAAGTGCACAGTTGTGTAGGATTCGTTTAAAGACTACCAGTTCGACAGACAGTTGGGCAAGGGGGTATCTTCTTGCCCTCTGAGTTATTACCATAAGTTAGCTACGTATTATCCAATGTTCACATTTCTTCCGTGAGCAGTGGAAGCCTTTTCCCGAGGAAACTCGAGTGGCCTTATAATGTTTTCTACGTATTTTAAATCTTCAGTGTTTGTAATATCACAAAACTGACAACATATTCAATATAAAAGCACGGAGTCTAGTGTGAGCTGGATAAAAGAATAGATAAAAAGAACTAAAACATATTATTTGAATGTAAAGATCCATAGAATACATGGCATTAAAGGAGCTATAATAGTTTATGGCTATATGTTGCTAAAACAACAGTTGTAGACAATCAATTCATGAGATGGGATACACATACCAATTTGTGACACCTTATTGGTAGCATGTAATATTCGACCATCATTTGGGGTGACTAGATATCATGAATATTTATGAGGTGTTATAATATCCGAAAAGGGCACACGAGATCACCCTCAACCCAAAGGGTGATGGACCCGTAGCCAGACTTGAAGTGGAAAGAACTTGGTTCTGAGTGTAAAAGGTCCATTCATACTTCACTGCAATGCACTGCAGGAAATGGATGAAACCCTCTCTGATCAACGCAACTCTAATCGCATTACGCTGCTGTTGTGCTGAATCAGAGTGGTTTTCATCGATTTTCACTTATACTGCATTGCAGTGCAGTGAAATATGCATGAACCTTTAGGAGTGACCGTATCGGGTGGTGGGTTGCGAAATTAATATAATTATCGGTTCGTGCGTAATTATGTCGAATATTCTCATTAGTTTCTATTCATTTTTTCTAAGACTTATGTAAATTTGGCACAAAACAGTTGTATATTTTATCTATTCGTTTGTGTCTCATGTTGAAAGTTGTGGACGCGACTTTTCGGACACGCGTGACATACTTCTATTTCCAGTTGATGCTAATGAAAAGTAAATTAGAGAAGGAAGTTCTTGAAAGTACGTTGTTAAAGTGTACCGCAGAGATTTCCCATATCAGCTGCCGGGGGGAGCACTCAACTGTTTTTGGTAGGGATGCGTGGCCCCGATTTCTGAGCTAGGGGCTTGCAAACTGATTTTTTCTCCGAAGTAGGGGGATGGTACACATGAAATATTGAGAAATTGCAGGTTTGGGAGCTGAAATTGGCTAAATTCAGCTTCGGAGGTCCCAAGCCAAAAAGAAAAAAAATTTTCTGAAGGGGGACCCTTAAGAAATGATTTAGCTTCAACTGGGGAGGTACTTGGGAACGGTGGGAGAGACGCTGAAAAGGGGTCTTAGGGCCGCACATACCCGTACCTCTTTCCCCCAATGTAAGCGCCCCCCCCCCCCGATCAGCTGGTCCTAAAAAATGAAAGGCTGCTCTTAAACTATGTAATGCTAGACCTTCAAACATATCCTCATATGAAAAAGTGAAGCTCAATATTGTGCTCAATTACAAAATTCAGAGTGTGTTTATATTGAAATATAAAGCCAATTGAAATATGCCTTTGCTGTTAACTTTTAAGGTATTCCTGTAGCCAAAATAAGGAATTCAATTGCGTGTCTAATTATTTAAATTTACTGTATATGATCCCCTAGTGGATACTAGGAAATCCCTCAGTGGGATGAATTCAACCCTTGAAACAAAGCATATCAGATTATTTCAGATTTACAATTTCCATACATTCCTGTACCCTCACATTCCCTTAAAAACAGCTTTGCAGTGTAACACATGATGTTCAACGATTTTGCTAAATATATTATTGTGTATTTTAAATCAGGAAATAGCGAATTATTATCAATGTACACCACCTTTATTTTTCCTGCTATGATCTGGAACCAGAGCGTCGATGTTAATAAGTTGGAATAATTAAAAAGAAATTCGCGGCAACTGTTCAGACCTCTCACAATTTAGTCAAATTAAGAGCTATTTAAGCATTAAACAAGATGCCACCTATACATTTTTGTCCAGTATGTAGCACCAAGGTTCTATATAGACCTTAACATTTAAATCGGCATAGGAACCCCCTTTGACGTGTGCTCGATGAAGAGGTAGATCATCCACCTATCGCGCAATGGCACAAACGATCATGGAACATGAAGATTGAAATATGCGGATTCTATACGGATAGCAGAAAGGGAATCTGATAAGAAAAGGACAAGCACGGAGTACCTGTAATAAGCTTGATATCATGGAAGTCTGATGTTACAAGGACAACTACGATTGCCTTCTAAGGCCTGTGTGTAAAAGGTCTTGGTGTGCAGAAAACATGGGCCGTGAAGGCGCTCAATGATCATCTACTTCTTTCTGTATTACCTTTGGAATTTCAGAATTACTGATGAAGTATAATGCTCTCCTTACTCAGGCCGTGCTCTTGCCTTGAACTATATAGGTCTTGATGGAAGTCTGAGCAAAACGTTGACAGCTATTCTCTGCTTCTTCCTTTTGAGCTTAGAGATTTCTTTTTCCCCTTTCTTATACAGAATTGTGTTGATTTCCATCTTGTCTTAGCATTTTGTAGTCTTTTTCCGAGTTATTTTACTAAACTCTGCATATTTACCTCTTCATAAAATTCCTTGGTGATTTGGTTTAACTATGAGCTTACGCGGCATATGTGGTGCAGCTGGATCAGCGCTCGCCTCCTAAGCATAAGGGTGTGGGTCGAGCCCGCTGTCGCAATGTGTGTTGCACTTGGGCAAGCACTTTAACCTCGCTGCCTCTCCACCAGGAGTATAAATGGGTAACGCTATACTGGGATTGCAAAACAGAACTACGCTTTGCGGACGGCGTGGCGAACCCCCACAGCAACTTATATATGAGGAGTTCTGGCCCAAAACGCCAATGACTGAGAGATGGGCACTCAGCTCACACCATTTAAACGCAAGTCGTCTTGGCACACAGCGCCCGCCCATTGTTGATTTGGCAAACTTGGCAAATTGCCCTAGGGGGTTATCACAAATCGTTACGGGTGAGACGTACGGGGGGGGGTGGACGGTCCGGTACGTACGTATAGCCTGTTTCTAAAATTGAAAGCGTAAATTGAAACCAGTATGTTTAAATATTCTCAAGACTGAAATATTACCGAAAGGCATTGGGGAAAAGGGATGCGAGCCCCGTAGCGATTACGTGTTAACTTTTCCGTGTTTGCGAGCACCGAAGTACCCGACAAAAAAGTTCAATTTTCTCGACTAGGTTTTATAGGTTCAGACACAAGTACATACCTATTGAAAAAAAAAACATAGCGGCTTGGGGCCGACCAGGTAACCCTAGACTTACCGTGTAAATCGCAACTTAGCCAACTTTGAAGTTTTCATTTCAATCTCTAAGTCCCAAAGTAATAGATTAAAATTTGCGTCAGAAGTGGGAATGAAGCCAGGACCTTTTGATACAAGACGAGCGCCTATACCTGCACGCCACGAAACACTCAAAGGTGGCAGAAGATCGGGTTGAGTAATACTTAAATAAAACACCTTAACGGAATAAGCGTACATATACCATAATCTTCGGGATTGCGAGGTTACCTGTCGGCCCCTAGCCGATTCTGTAACCGACCCTTGCTGCAAAACATCTAGATAGACCCTCGTATACGGAGATATTTGAGATCTAGTGTCATTTGCATGCAGTCGCTATGACGGACTGATAACTTGCCGTTAATCTCTCGCGCAGTACGAATTTAGAAATATCTTTTGCAGTCTGTGACACCGATACTTACTTTCCTGACCGCCGTAGGACTGAGGGTGGGAAACTCTGTCAGATAGAGTGATTTGGATTTTTTGTACATTGCCGGTACCTGGAGATTGCGCAAAATACTTGGCCTATCGTAACGATTTACGCACCAAAGTATTCCTAGCCGGAAATTGTCTAGTTAGCTGGACTAGTTTAAATATAGGTTTAGTTTTGGAAAAAGACGAAAAAACGTGAAAAATACGATTCATACAAGCAATTTTCTTACCTTTTCAGGCTGGCTCAATTCCGATTGCTACTATCAAGTCATGCCACACGCCAGGCTCACACAAACTAGTGAGATAATTGGTTTTTTTGTAAGGAACCCATTAATAACATCAGATCGACCACTTGATTAGTTGATTTCGCGATATCCAAGGTACCGCGGAACCGTTTTTTCATTCCTTGTTCAAGTTAATAGCAGAGCCTTTAACACAGCGCTCTGTTGCTAGGGAGTCAAAAGACTTAGTGCATGTCTAAGAATTGCCGGCCAATTAGCGATGGGAAACGGCATAGGTGGCGCTGTATGACAGAAGTAGATGCTATTGGAGCGTAAATGGTGTGGCCTGCGGGCGCCACCATTTGCATATTTGGCATATTCTATTCTATTCTTCTCCTGTGTTGATTTTATGTAGTTCTTCTCCTGTAATCTAATTGTGTAGCTCATTTGGCCTCTTCTGACCTATGTTTCGTTATTGTTGGTGATGTTATGTCTACTGGCCACCTCAATACAAGTATTTGGGTTAATATTCCCCATAACAGCTACCCCATGCAAAATTGTGATGTTACACTATTTTCCAGTATTAGTTTGAGAGAATTGACACAATGTATTATAGGAAGTCCATTCACGTGCCGATTCCAAGTGTGACACGTTGGTTACTGGTTATATAGTTTGTTGCTAAACCTGCTGTTCGACGATAGGCAATTTTCTCGGGATATCAAAGGTCTATTACCATCTGCTA
>JAMKCH010041793.1:0-13360 GCA_023653785.1 Ophioderma brevispina
TCTCATATATACATAAAACATCGCCTGCTTCCATGCCATGATGAAATAAAGAAGAGAAAAATCATTTGTTTTTGCCAGTGACCAGAGCGGTATTCGTGCATGCATAATTGCATTCAAGCAATTATGCTCTACGTTTCCTCTTGCCGAAGATAGTTGACTACCAAAGAAATACGTTCTGAAATGTTGGGGAAACCAATGGACATGTCGCATAATATTTGCACAATTAGTCGTTTAATTTTTACAAAATCTTGTAAAATATTTATCCAAGAATGTGTAAAATGTTAACAATTCCTTTGCATGTAGTCTACATTTTCATTCTGTAACCCCTTTTAACAACTGTATTGTAAAGGATATGATTTACGTATTTCCTTACCTTAATTAAAATATCGTTGCATTCATATTTTGGTGATTGCAGACACAATCTGCTGATATAATTGATCAATGATCTCAATATTCAATATTTCAATTTTAGTCAACCACTTTTTACTCTATAAAAGTGCGCGAAAATTACCGTATTTGCAACAATTTGTGAACACCCATAGTCTTTGTCAAATGCGCCTCAGAATGTTGTTCATCAACCGTGACGGGCTTGCCGGGGGAGCGTCGAGAGCGAAGCCGAGTGGAGGAGATCTACATGGGAGGGCGCTACACCGCATCGTATACAAAATGAAATGCTAGAACACCCACTTTAGTTGAAAACAGTTATGACTTTAATATTACAAGTGATTTGTTATCTCGCAACAATTTTTAACCTCACTCCAGTTGAAAATAGTTGGCACTTAAAAACGTACACTATTTGTACAACGACTCACTACTTAACAAATGTATAATTATTCAAGAAGCAATCTGCCAGCTATATGTATCACGAAATATTCAATTTTCCTCAGTTTGTTCGTTTCATGTTTTGTTTTGTTTGTTAGTTTTTATGGGTGCAGGTCACGTGGAAACCACTTACAAGCACAACTATTACTTCGACCTATATATAATAAACATAACCTACAGAATCTACCAGGATCAAAAAGCACTTGAAAGTTGTTTTTTTTTTCTATATTTCGTTTTAAGGGATTTTTTGTTTAGAGAAGCATACCTTTTTTAAAGAGAAAATACTTTATTCAGCAGCTGTATATATTAAAATGGCATTTTTTAGTTTGTTCACTTCAGATGTGATTTGACCCTCGTCTACCGAATGGGGTGGTTGCCATCCCCTTTTAGGTTTTCCGCCTTGCTACCCCCCCCCCCGTGCTAAATTATTTAATGTAATTGTCAATTGATACTTTGCGCTCTTTTTCCATACAAAAACAAACAGCAACTGGAGTATAGGTAAGATACTAAAGTGATGGATAGTGGGGATGGCATGCCATCCCCACTATTACTGTGTTGAGCTCGGCATGTTGTTGCAACCACCCCAACATGCCAATTACAACACAGGAATATCACATACATTTGATTTTGGAAACAATGGATAGCTATGGTCCTCCTCTTTCTTGTGATATCAAGATGAGTACCAACATGACCAGAATTGCGAACAAAATGGCGTCATCCATTTCGCATGTCGGGAAAACTACCAATTTCAGTACAGTTTAGAATAGGGAACATTATGGGTTTTTTTCATAGAAAATGAATAGTTTTATATAAGCAAAGCATTTTAATGCTAAAATAATGTGTTTGAGTCACTAAAATTGCGAAATATCAATTTTCCTTCCTATATCCTCAAATAATGATGTCCTAGTGACTTCATAATGGGAATGCCGGTATTTATTTTGATACCAATGGAAAGAAGAAACTCTATAGCTATCCTGTTGGTACCAAATTTATAGCAATCGGATATTCAGTTACGAAAATCACAGGGGGTGGCCATCGAGAGATTCGTTACAAGATCGACGAGGGTTAATACAATGGTTAACATTTTAAATATGAAAAAATGGCAGCGCGTTTTTTCTTTGTAGTTTTTATTTGGTTTTCTTTGTTCTTATTTTTCTAGAAATGTCCTCTTTCTCTTTCAATATCTGCTAGCAATATCTTCTCCTATTTCCATTTTCTTGTAATGCAGATTGAGTCTAAAAACGGTTAACAAGTAGGTCAAAGTATGCAATTCGTTACAGAGATCAGTAAGGGATCAATGTTTAGCGCATTTGAGCACAAAAATAGACCAAGCTTAATTCGCTAGAGCTGAATACCACACCAGTTCTTAGGGAACCTATTAATGAGGGCACCAAGAGATTCCTGTCCCGATCAGTACGCATTAATTTTTGGATATAATATCCATTTCTAATGCAGAGAGTCGACATTTTCAAAGAATGGGTTAATCTTTTCTGATACCTGACGGTGTAAGACGAAATATTATAATATTTATTATGTAATGATTACAGTGATTCGAGCACATGGCATGGAAAGAAAACAACTGATATCATGATATAAAACAAATATTGACTGCCTGTAAAAATAGTAATAGTAAAAATATATCATGAGGTCAAATTTTGACTGCTCTATTTCACTCGGCTCCGCCTTGTGAAATGAAAAATTCAAAATTTAATCTAACGATATGTTTTGGCTATCACAGTCATAGCCTTTAAATACTTGTATATTATTTATTTGCTGTATTGCTGCACTGAGAATAGCTATTTGTTATTTTTGTTGACTAATATCCCTGAAAATTCCATAAAAACAGAGTCAATAGAGCCTAAAGCTGGTTTTATAATTCTCGTCTTTGGGGATTTTACCTGCAGCCAATCATATGCAGCGATTTGCCGATAGTTGGCAAACTACGCATCCTCAACACAGACAACCAAATACTCATTTAAATACACCTTTTAATTCAATCAAATACTCATTTAAATACACCTCTTAATTCAATTGAGTTGCAATATGGACCTTGAATAGAATGGCTAATTACATTCCTAGATGTCTTGACGATTTAAACCATACTATCCCTTTAAAGATAACCCAAAATAATCCAACAGTACCCTCTTAAAATCGTTTAATCACAAAATGCTTTATTCATACTAACCGCTTAAAGATGACCCAAAATCAGCCAGTACCCCCTTTAAATCATGTTTAATCATTTAATACTTCATCCATCCATTCAGCTCTTAAGTAATCAGTCGTTTACACTTCGCTGTGTGAGCTAGTGTAAAAGACCGAACGGCTGAATGAATTCAGGTGTCAGCCATTCAGTCCATTCAGCTGTCCAGTTGTTCAGTAATCAGTCTTTTACACTTGCCGTTTTATATTAACAAATTGCAAGCACTAAAATTAATTAAGCAAAATAATTATTTCAATTATGGAGCAGAATTCACACTACTAGTGTCTGGTAGAGTTGTAGATGCTGATTTATGAAAGAAAATACAGTACACTTAAAGAAACAAGCAAACAAAACCGAAACAAACTACACAAGCATGAAGCATAAACTGCAAGCATAGAAACGCATATAAACTTCTAAAACTTTTCTTTAACCACAGGAATATTTATTGAATCATATAGTGTTCGTCCATCAGTGATGTAGATGACCATGACCAGACATATACACGAATCCGACGGGGAAGCCTCGAAAGGACACCCTCTACGTCGCCGCCATTACTGGGGGGCATCCCGGCCACCAAACACACATGACACAGTACACACACGCCGCATATTGCTTAACGAACGAAATAATAAGCCCATAATCATGATAATAAGAATTTACAACCTACCTTTTTTGCAATTGTTAACAAATTTCACCGTTTATTTCCATAGATTTATGGAAGGATGATGTCAGGGACTGGCCTAAACTGGAATTCCAGGGCAAGTGTCTTACTGTTGTTGTAAAAATTGAAGGTTATCTCGCCCACTTTGCGTGACTGAGAAATGAACGCTTATGGTTAGAATACGTGTTAAAAATTGGTAATAACAGCCGCGTGAGAAAAATAATTTTTCGTAAAATTCAAACATCCAGACAAAAATAAAGTAACAATAGAATGTTGATATATTCCGTGTACGTGAAAACTTGAATAGTTCCCAAAGACCGATCGTATTTGCTGAAAAACGTGACATCTTCCGATGCTGTTGTTGGTGTTTTAGAAAGGACACTTCCATGCCCATGTGATCGATTTCGGAGATCTGAACAAAATTAGTCTCGTTTGTGCATGGAATGTGCTACGCCTGGACTATCAGTACACGTGAAAATGACCGGCGAGTTACAATGTGGTATTTAGACTGAAATGGATACGATGATTGTTTCTGGATTGTTTCATTTCTGTCATTAGCGAGTGAATTCGCATGTAACTTTTTATCGCTATTTGTGCAGCCAAGAAATTTACATTTTTTACATACAAATGGATAACAGTGAAATAGTGTTGGTTTTTGCCGTCAGAACTGATCAAAATTATCGCTTCTTTGTGGTAACACGTACAACGTAAACGCGGTGTATAACGAGAAATGCAAAAGATGCCCCCCAGTCATGGCGGATGGTGAGTACGCCGCCCACGGCGTAGGGGCGATAATAGTCGCCGTCGGATTCGTGTATACTTCAAAGGATAACAATCCTCAAAAAGAATTGCGATATCATGACTTGCGCTTGAGTTGGTTTACAGTGAAGTTTAGTAATACCGGTTTCCAGTTCGTCCATTAACCAAGGAGCTAGCAGACATTTGTAACACATCTCAAGTACACAAGTACAGAAGGTTTGAGTGATGTTGACAGCCTGACAGGGGCCCTTGAAACGTGAATCTTACTTGTTGCAAATTGCAAATGGTGCATTAAGGAGAGGGGCCAAGAAAAAAATTGTACAGGGGTCCAAATTTAAATTGACCCAATATGTTCAAGGGTTTATCACATTATGTGTCTAACCATAAGGATTCACAAAAGGTAGAGTTTGTATTATCTACAGCCTAAAGTTTCAGAGTTATAAACTAAAAACAGCAAAAAATAATAATAAACGGTCAATTGGAGTTGAACAGGCGTCAATTTTTAAAGTTGCTTCGATTTGGATAAAAAGTGGTCCAAATTATTGGTGATGGATGGAGTGGCAATCTTGCTACACAAGTTAGAGATGTTTTTGCTAACAATAGCTAGACCAGGGTTGTAGTCTCTTTTCCAATGGCCACAATAAAATGATGGCGGCAGATTAGAGTCGTGAAGGAGACGAAGATGTTTAATGTCTAACGGATCTTCGTCAACAGCTTATTCGTCTTTAGTTTCACTGTTTCCCCATCGGGTACTATGGCTGCTGAAATCGCCAATGAAGAAATGAGGTCTGGTGGAATTCCCAAGATTGAATTAAAGATGCTTGAAGTCTACTGATGGAGGTTGCAGATTGGTGTGACTATGTTCAAAGCTGAGCTGATGGCGTAGGACTGGTCGATTTGTTGTCAGCAGAATTAATGTTGCTGCGGTCACATTCCATACTGTCTATGTGGTTCTCTCGATGGCAAGAGCCATTCCTGGCATGGTAATTGGGCGATGATTAGCAGTTTCCTCTGTGGTTATCCTGCAGACATAGGACATAGTTTTTGGGGAATTGTTACACCAATATCAGCAATATGTGCCTTTTTGCTTTAAAAACACTCCACATTCATCAATGGAAAAGCTGTGGTCAGGCAGACCTTAGAAGGCCTGGCTGGCCTTTGGTCCTGGTATGGTAATAATTGCGAATTGGGATGTTATGGAACAACTAGTTTTGGTGGTGAAGGGACTAACTTCACTGGCGAGCAGTTACTGATAGGGAGACCACGGGACACCTTCTTTACTTCTCCTAAACAGTTAATTAGAAAAACTCTTTTCCTGAGGATTGCTTCTTTCTTCTTCATGAAAAAACAAGTCCACGATGGTTAATAAGTTGAACACTTCATACATGTTGGTAAGTATGCGGATTCGTAACGAGATTAGTAACGTATCAATTTTAATCGCATTTGATATATGATTATACAATTAGCCAAAGCTGAATTCCCTGGAGGTGATTACCACATTTAAGGAACATACTAAGTGAGAGTATCAGAGATTCCTAACCTGACAGTACATATTCATTTTGCATGTAGATACATTTCTTAATTACAAAGAGTCGGACATTGTCCCGGAATTATTTTAATTTGTAATACAGAGTGAGTCAATAAAAATCCTACATTCAGTAACTTACTGCACAGCTACAGTATTCTCAGTGTCAATAAATTGCGAGAAGAAATAAGACTGAGGTTTTTTCTGTAAATAAATGGGTACTTAAAACTAAAAAGTACTTGTACTTTCAAGATGAAAACGAAACTTTTAATGGTCTTTACTTTGACTTCCAGATTTTCTTTGTACGATAAAACTGAAAACGTGTTGCTCCAAAGTAAACTGTGGTCTTACACATCACCCCCCCGCTCTAGTAACGCCACTGATAAAATGAACTGTGGCTATAGAAGATGTATGTTGTAGGTTACAGTGTGGCGTACCAACCTTTGCAAATGGGGGGGGCTGAAGGGGTGCCGAGGCGTTTTTTTGTTTTTAATAATTGTTTGTATACCATCCATATACCTGTACAAAAGTAGCTCATTTGGGGGGCTGGGCGGGGGGCAGGGGTTTCTGGTTTGGGGGGCTTAACGCCCCCCCCACCCTGCCCCCCCCCCCCTCCGCTTGTTGACGGCCACTGATGTTGTAGTACACATAAGTTAACTACGATAAGCGGGATGGTTCCACTGATCTAGATCTTGTCGGTAGAGGTGCGTCTGTGAATCGAATATTCACAGCCAAATGATGGCGGCCAGACCGTTTCATTATTGGCAACTCACCACTGTATCCATGATATTAAGATATAGACTGCAAATTATAAACCCATTTTGGCGCTTTCATCTGGGTCGTCCTTTATTGATTCATAAAATTCATAAACCTTACAGTTTAATTTCCTCAGCTCCAACGGTTTGGGATTAAAAAAGTTGCTTTAAACATAAACAATCATTTGTTCGTCAGGATTTCTGTTTTACGTTTCACACCAATAACGACATCTGAAATTGGGATTTATTGGCCAACATGGTCTGTTCACATCCCCACGGTGGGGCCATGATTATAGCAACCCATCTAAATGAATCAAAAATAGATTGCAATAATACAGACGATTCGGCGCTTGAATGTGGGGCATTTCATTATGTTACGATGCCCCTTTATACCAATGTCCTCGTTCATTCTTCATTAAAAGAACAACACCACCACTTAACAGTGGAGTTGATTCGGTTTGGAATAAAAATATGCTTGATAACAATCGATACTTTTCATAAAGATTTTCGGTTTACATTCTAAATTTGAATGGCAATACTGACATCAATCTGGAAATAAATTTTGGGATGTCCCATGGCCTTCTCTCTCTGGTATGGAAAATGATTGTGTCTGGCGCCTCAGTAAATAACTGATTTCTCCCATACAAGAGACTGTGAAACGGTGAGTCCATGATCATTTGCTACTTTTATTATATATCCATACTATCTTTGCTCAGTAATCAAATTATTTACTGTCCACGTATACGGTCGATTTTCTGAACAGTGCATTTCCAGATATCGTGTGTCCCTTTTAAACATGCCTTTTATTGGATCAAAACGGTAAAATTTTGATCGAACCGTTGGCTGCATTTGGGCCATATATTTTTTGACTGATTTCGTCTTCTTTTTTTTGCCTTCAAACTCGAAAGTAGGAGATATTGATGCCGCAACAACACAACATAAAAATTCTTGAATTTTTTCGAATATCAATGTTTCTTCTTTGTTGCCAAACATGTGTAGAAATTATGTAATGTTGTTTTTTCCTTGTATTCTCAATTTATTTTTATATTTTTTTGAAAACAAACATCTGTTCGTGAAAACCTCGTTTATTACGTTACCTTCCACAAAGCAGGTTGCTAATTTGTTAAAACTTCTACTAAGATATTTATTGCCTGTGCCATCTTATTTCAAGGTAAAACATAATGCGGTATTTGAAAAAAAGTTTTCTTCAGCTCTCAAGGACTATTAAAAATCTAAGAAATGTTGAACCTTTTTTAAAAAAATGCGACCTTTAAGGAAGGGCATTACGGTATCCACTTTCTGCAAAACAAAGAAGATATTTAAATGTTGATCATTGAGTGGAGCATAGACACTCAATTTCCGACCACAAAATTAGATAAACTTTAATCAGATACATCTAGTCAATGGGAAGATGTGAAAAAAATGGTCAAAAGGTTTTTATACGTGTTGTGCATACGTATTTTTAATACTTTGAATGCGTTTTTTAGTTTACATTCATCACGTATAATTGGCCATGAATGATAGGTCAAGTAAGAGGTATCTTAAGAATAAATTATTAAAATGTATCTAATACTTCTAAGGTCTATTTACAGGCAGAATTAATAGAATTCCATACATCAAGGATCGTAATAAAACCAAAACAAATTGGAATTGTTTTTTTTTTTTTTTTCCCCGTACCGTTTCGAACTGGTGTTCTCATCAGTGCGCACAGAGCTGAATTGCAATCCACAAATGAAGGGAATCAATGACCCGTTGAGCCACTGACCCATTCCCATCACGCGACACATTGTTTATGATACCCAGAGTGCTCAAACCAAGAGTGAGCTAGGCAACATGGTAAAGTATTACGTATGATATAATATAATATTATTAAATATATATATATATATATATATTATATTATATAGATATATATAATATAATATATATATCGTCGCTGGGCGGAAAAACCTCATATGTGCATTGACCTTTAATAAGCCCAAACCTCAATGTAGTAAAAAACGGTTACATGACAGAACCTAATAGGTAACATTTGAAGACACAAAAAAACTGAATAATTTGCTTGTAATGCCATGCCACTAGAAGGTGTGTCTTTCTAAAAAGATTTGAGGTAATTATTTATCCAGATTCTGAAAAGAAGTGCCATATGATTTACTATCAGATTTGCATGAATTCAAGGTAAGAAAACCGATTTGTGGACCAAAATGCCACATATGCGGTTTTAGCACTGGGGCCCACATTTTACATATGAGGTTTTGCCATTTGACCTCTGGAGTTACATATGAGTTTTTCCCGCCCAGCAACGATTATATATATATAATAACATCATAGACAGTATTAATTACAGGTGACTATCTTTGGAATTAAGAGTGTCAATCACATTACAGGAGAGCTAAAAATATAAATTACAAGTATAGACCTCTGGAGGCAACGTTACTTGAGTTTCACGGTATACCCTCCTTACGATCAATGGGTACCGATCTTCAGACGGATGATGACTCACAGTCGTATCTTAACCAGTAGACATGAATGTATATACATGCCATGGGGGTGTCCCGACTGAAGGCATCCAGCACTTTCTGTCCTTTTCCAAATAGGTCGAGAGTGCTCAACCACGACGAGTAGGGGGGAGTCATATAAACATCATAGTAAAGTATTATTTACAGGTGACTATCTTTGGAATTAAGAGTGCTATCTGATCTTCGCGGACTATTTGGAAAAGTACAACAGACAAGTGCTGGAAATGCCTGCAGTCGTGACACAATGGAGTATAAACATACATGTCTACTGGTTAAGATACGACTGTGAGATCCATCCGTGATGAAGATTGTACCTGTGATCGTAAGTGAGGTTTATAACCGTGAAACTCAGAGTATTAACGGTTGCCTTTCCAGAGTTCTTAGACTTTGTATTATATATATATTATATATATATTATAGAGAGAAGGAGGAGAGAGAGAGAGAGAAAGGGGAGAGATTATTTGCACGCGAGCTCATAAATGTACAACCGAGAAGGAAAAATTCTGTTTCGAGACAGTGTATTTTTCGTCTTTATTTAGTTCTGGGCTCACCCAGTTTCTCTGGCTTCTGATATCCTTTTAGCAATTTACCTTATCGGGTGGTATCCTTTACTTGATCCTCGCGTGATTAATGAGTTCGCTCGTATAGATTCTGCTAGAATAATGCATATAAGGCCCTCCCATTCTATTAATACAAAAATAAAAATAATTACGGCGCTGGAAACTCTTGAAAGAAAGACTGAAATCATTAGTGCTCGTTTCAATGGTATTCACATAAACAGTCCTTTGTGGCCCAGGGATTGGATATTTCTCACGCCTAGAAAGCGAGAGGCTCCGGGTTCGAAGACCGTGATTTGTCGTCTTTATTTAGTTCTGTGCTCGCAGTTTGTCTCCGAACTTATATTATTAATATTAATCTAATTACCTTCTCGGGTTGTATCATTTACTTGATCCTCGCGGCATTGAATGAGGTTACGCTTTAGTCAGAGATCTGCTAGATTTTCCCAATTTTTGCATTATAAGGACTCCCATTCTATAATACAAAAAATAAATACGGCCGCTTGAACTCTGAAAAAAGACTGAAATACATTAGTGATCGTTCACTGGTATCCACATAACACAATCCCTGTGGCCAGTGGGTATTTCTCACGTCCTCGAAAGCGAGAGGCTCCGGGTTCGAAGACCGTGATTTGTCGTCTTTATTTAGTTCTGTGCTCGCAGTTTGTCTCCGAACTTATATTATTAATATTAATCTAATTACCTTCTCGGGTTGTATCATTTACTTGATCCTCGCGGCATTGAATGAGGTTACGCTTTAGTCAGAGATCTGCTAGATTTTCCCAATTTTTGCATTATAAGGACTCCCATTCTATAATACAAAAAATAAATACGGCCGCTTGAACTCTGAAAAAAGACTGAAATACATTAGTGATCGTTCACTGGTATCCACATCACCACAGTCCTCTGGGGCCAGTGGTATTATCACGCCTAGAAAGCGAGAGGGCTCCGGTTCGGACGTGTATTTTTCGTCTTTATTTGTTCTGTGCTCGCCAGTTCTCCGAGCTTCTATATAAAATTTAGAGATATTATTGTTGTGGTTTTTGAGGCCGGTTAAAGAGCAATGGCCGTGTCTTGGAAACCTTGCAATAGTTGCTTTTTCAAGACAATTTCTACACGGGATGTTTCATGCAAATTTGATTACAGAGTTTGAAATCAAAGGTGATTCATATTACAAATGATGAAAAGTATGGTTAACTGTTTTTAATGAGGAATTATTAGGTATTGGTTTTGCTTTGAACAGTGAGAGTGTTAGGTACACGTCGCAATGGTGGCGCTATACATGAACGAGTCCTCCTGCTCCAAAGCAGGCTGGACAAAACTCGATTTTGGTGGGTTAATATTGGATATAGCACTATGCTAAGCGGAGAAAATATTTTGGGGAAAATACATTACTGAGACTGGTCACTGATTGCTAGTTAGGACCTGCGAATTTGAGGACAGAGAAATAAAAAAAAGCAAATACCTTCGAGTGAAAGGTTAGAAAGCTCTATCTAACACGATTCAACAAGAATATATGTATGAATCCTCATTCAGGGGAGGACGCCATACATCCCTATTTTAGACGCCATGGTTTAACAGTAAAAGCGACATCATTTGACGAAAAAGTTGATTTTTTTTACATGTTTTCAAGGAATATCTTCTTATCGCCACCATCGGAGCTGAAGAATGGCCCAGGGAGATATGCAAATATACTCCTGGACCATTGTGTATTCAAATATACTCAAGGAGCATATGCAGTATTCAATATTATTTATGCTCCAGGGGCATAATCAAATATGCTCCTGGACCATATTTGACTTAGAATATTTATCCAAATTATTATGCTCCAGGACCGATGCCAGTGCAGTGCTGCGGTCTTCGTTGTTATTCGGTAACACAATTGAAAAGTTGAGTGATGCTGCACGTGTAGACGAGGATCCGCCTCGCTGTGAGCGATTCGTGGAAGTTAGCAATTTCTATTATTCGTATGTGGTATTGACTTGTGAACGGTAGTAATTCGTAAGCGGGAGTGATCCGTAAGCGTGCACATAATATGAAAGGTATGAAATAGATTTCTGAGACCATTTTCATTAACAGTTTTGCATGGGCGCATATGTGTACGAGTTTGCATGGGCTAAGCTAAGTCCGCAAGGGGGGTAGGCATAGCCGAACGTCTTGAACAAACGTCTTGGTTTGTTTTTGGTAGTACTATCTACATCATCGAGTAATCTTGCTCCAGTGCATCTTCACCAACTAGTTTAACCCTCGTCTTACCAATCTTTTTTTGTAACTCGGATTACCAAGAGGGGGGTGGTTACCCCCTCGAGAATTCGTTATAATGCACCCGATGATCATGATTTCTTAAACCAGTGGACAGCTATGGCCCTCTTCTTTCCATTGATAGCAAAATAAGTACCAATATACCTAGTACGGCGTCTCAATTACGTCATCAAGTCCGCGAGTCGGCAAAATTGGCATTTTCCACAGAAAATCCAATTTTCGCTAAAAAAAAAGCTAGGAATATCGGATTTTCATGCAGTTTTCAGCTTTAAGTGATGGCAAATGACTAGTTTTGACATAAACGTAGAGTTTTAGAGCCATACTGTACATAATATTTTCAAAAATGCACCATAAAATATCCTTGTGTACCAACCACCCCTTAACCTTCGACTTTGACTGCATACCCTAACACCGGTGAAGGTGCAACCTTCATATTTTGTTCGCTAACAAGTAACATGACCAGAAAAGATGAGAGAGTGATTAACTAGAAGCTCTTTACGAAAGCTTTAGGCATTCTAGCGCACTGGAGCAAAGTTGGTAAGACGAGGGTTAAACCCAAAATTCTTTGTGGGTAACAAATAAAATCAGCCGAAATTGCTCAGCGGTAAAATCAGATCGATCGCTGCTGTGTCGAAGGTCGGGTCGCTGATCGGTCAGATCAATCACCGTGAGACACGGGCGATGTACGATACCAATGCAGGGAGGATTCACATAAATACCCACTATTTTCCCCATTATTTTTTTTCTCTCATGTGAAATTTTGAGGAACTAGCCTAAATATTTTAACACGTGATATAGTACCCGCCAATCAAAATGACAGAAATATTGTTGTCTTATATTTTTGTACTATCTACATCCATTCACAGATACAGAGTAAAACTGCAAAAATAGTGAAAAGGAGGTCAATTTGATTTGTACAGTGTTAAAAATTAAATTCGCTCTGACTTCGGTAAGAAATGACGCAAGTCATCGCCTGGCTAAAATGATTGAAATAAGGAATAGTTTGCACTTTATCTATAGTTTGCACTACGTCTGTAATGCAAGTTATAGTTCCCGCGATATGTGGCAAAGCATATATACAACTGAAATTGTTCCTTTTTACCTATCTGCTGTTTTATACCATTAAATCTGAGCCTTTAGTCCACAAATAATATAAACTATACCTCTTTTGAAGTCATTATGGACAGACCAAAGATATGGTATACTTTTCAACGTGATTAAAGCAATTTACAAATTTGCCGCGGCGTAATCATTAGCTGTCCTCTAGCTATAGCTACTATTCCAGAAATACTATCAATCA
>JAMKCH010041794.1:0-12756 GCA_023653785.1 Ophioderma brevispina
AATGTTTTTTTTTCCCTAGCCTCGTGAACGTAAATCAGTCGAGCGTCTAGCCTAGAAAATATCTAGGTCTGACGTAGATACATAGTGGTCATGGTGCATTTAGAGCTTTAGACGTTTGCTAATATATATATCTATAGCTAGGCTATATGACCAGTTGCCCATGCTAGGCCAGGTAACAAATGTATTTGAATGGGCTAGCTTATTTGGCCAACATGCTCTAGTATATATTTGAATCATGCATGCACTTAAGAGTAAGGTCAGTTACTAAAATATATCTTGGCTAGGCTAGGATAGGGTGCAACTATATTTGTATTTGAATGTTTAGACTGGGCCTATTATGCCAAACCTTGAGCATTGGCCTGTGCCGGGCACCATTGCTAAGATCATTTGTTCAAACTCTGCTTCCACAGTCTTGCACCAAGTGGTTTTTGGTCTTCCTCGTTTCCTCCTCCAGACGGTAGTCCATCTAAAGGTTTCCTTTACATAGTGTCATGCCGCTACGCTTTGCCGCGTGATGAGATGTATTTACTCAATACGCAATCATGTCAGAATCACTGGCGGTGACCCAAAGCGGCAAAGCGTCAAGCCAATAAATCGATCTCATTGCCGCTCGGGCTGTCGCTTTCCCAAAGCGGCACAAATCGCATTGGGTTGACTTGAGTTCAACTTCGGAGCGGTGCCGCCCGATGACGCGTTCAAGAGATGATAGCGCCGCTTGATTATAATGCTCAATCCTGCAAGCGGCGTACAACAAGCGGCTTGCCGCTGAGCGGCAAGCGGCATGCACTATTAAGACGCTTTAGGCTATTTTTGGGATACGATCCATGATCATCCTGAATACATGACCAAGCCATCGGATTCGTCGGTACTTAATTTCTTCAAAGACACTTTGGCATCCTGTACTTCAACTGAGCGTGCCCCGTACTCCCTGCCGAGAAGTGGCCTTTGTTGGTCTATGCTTTTACAAAGAGTTGCCAAGTGATATAATTGGGATAATCGGCGTTGCATAATGCAATTAGGGAAGAGCTTTCTCCTTCTCTCCTACCTCCATGGTCTGCCAAGCTGGTGTGATTCTTTGACAGTGTTATGCATCAGGTGCTTGTTGTATAACAAAGCCTTGTTCACCAGTTTGTGTGTATGATGTTCTCTTCGAAGCACTGCAGGTGCTATGCCTGAAATCACTAGTAGAAACTCAAGAGTAGGACGAAGGTAGCCAGTAATGGTTCTCATGGTCTCTTTGATTACTGCGTCCAACTTCTTTGTGTGTGAGAGCTATTGCACCATGCTGGGGCGGCATACTCAGCCGTGCTGTAGACCAGAGCCAGGGCAGTGGTGCGTAGGGTGGATGTGCTAGTACCCTAGGAAGATCCAGCAAGGCGGCACAGGAGGTTATTCCTCGAAGATACCTTTGCACATACTGACTCGAGATGCTGCCGATAAGTAAGCTGCCGATCTAGCTTCACTCCCGGATAGGTTGGTGCAGGATTGTATGGCAGAGGCGCTCCATTGAGGTTGATTTGAAGTTGACGATGAGCCTATTTGGTGTTAAGGTGGAAGGCAGTAGCGGTGGTCTTGGCTTAACTCAGCTTGAGTCTCCAGGTCTTGATATATGCAGCAAGTAGGGCCTTATCTGAAGTAAATTTACTTTCTACTTCAGTCCAGCTTCTGTCCGAGTGAAGAAGGGCAAGATCGTCGGCGTAGCCATATTGTCTTAAATCGCTGATGTACAAGTTGAACAGCATATAGGAGCCAGAACTGATCCTTGTGGGACTCCGTTCCTCAGACGACGCAGTCGACTACTCTGCCCATCACTGGAGCTATACGGTTTGCAAGCATGTTATATGAATTGTAACAGGGTGACGATCCGGGATGGTCCTGAGAAACTTGAGTGTTAGACCCTAATGCCACACGGTGTCATATGCTGCAGTAAGGTCCACCAAGATGACGCCTGCCTTACGACGCTTTTCAAAGCTCTCCTCAATATCATTTGTGAGTTTTACAACTCAGGTCACTAACAGGATATGGCTTCTCATTGATATGCCACTGACACAGGATGCCACTGACACAGGATACAGCTTATTTACATATTTTGGCCATTTTCATCCACTTTTCATCCACTTGGCATGATGGCATCCATTTTTAATCCATTTCTCCACCTTTTCATCCATTTCTCACCCATTTAGCTTCCATTTCCCATTCACTTTTCATCCTTTTGGCATGGTGTATTTTTGGTTTGTATTTGTGAGGATGCGATATAGAATTTGAGCATCCATGGCATCCTATTTCCTCCCCGCATCCTTTTCTGAAAGGATGTCGCTCATTTGCATATTTCACATCATTTTGCAATACCTTTTCTCCTTTTGGCATTGACTTTTCATCCATTTTCTTCATCCATTTGGCCATCCAATTCAACATCCATTTAGCATCCAATCCACATCCAGTTCGCATCCAATTCACTCCATTTGGCAATCCAATTTCCCATCATCAGTCCATTGCATCTTTGGCATTAATGTTGCATCCATTTACTTGCATCCAAATCAGGGTGACGCCAGGGAGTGGCAAGGGGGTACCCCCCCCCCCCTCGAGTTTCAACCTTCAGTAAAAACAGGAGGTTTAAAAAGAGGCATTTCCGTGATCCACCTCGTCCCCCCGACTTACCTAAAAAGCCGAGATTTTTTATATCATCTGAACCGTTTACATTAGTAATCCATGAGTACAAATCTTACTTGGCAAATTCGTTCGTATCTGTAAGAATTCGCATTTTTGTATTTTCGTCCGTAACGGAAGAAAATTTATAGGCACAGTACCTATGGGACCGTGGGAACGAGCATTGGTCAAACACAAACCGCAAAGTCGGGATCACCTAAAAGTTGTGAATAAGCTTTTCTCTCTCAAGGATATCTAGTGAAAACTGATACAACAGAAGGTGCTGGAATCAACGAATTGTGTAAAAATTAGCATGGGTTTGTTTTCGCCATCTTATGAATTTTTCGCCAACCTTACCAACGCAACAGCAAATCAGACTTAACGGTAGAGAGTGCGCTTACACGCATATCGAACGATTACACACAGACTGACTAAAGAACTAGGCCCTGTTAGGAATCATTTTTAATCTCAATACGTTTTGGAAATTACAACACTATTTTGCAGCGGTTAATCCACTAACCCCGACTGATCTTGAAGTCCACAATTTATTCCAAAAATTATCAATGATATTATATAAGATATATCAAACTAAGGTTAAAGATGAGATTTTGTACTGTAACTGAGGACATGCAGAGACTGGCCATAGTAAGTGCACGTAGCAGTTCCACCAAATTAGCGTTTGGAAATTCCCAATGCCAAAATCGGGCAGATCGTGTCCTACCCATCCCCACCTTCTAGTATGATGATTTTACAATCCGGCTTCGTCCAAATAAGGACCAGAGTCATCCCCTAACCCCTGTTGATTTAAAGTATTTTATTATCAGTGGTTACTAGGGAAAGGCCACGTCCTCCCACACAGTCCGAATAGGCCTATGAATTAATTTGAAAGTTGAACATTTTGCTGGCAGGACACCTTTAAGTCCAGGCTTTGTATAGGTTTTGTCAACACACGTTTCAGAGTGAAACGACAGATGTTTTTAAGCATGATCGAATAAAATGAAAATCCTGGACCCTGTGATCAAGGCCATAAGGGAAATTCCCCATTCCCCACCGAACTAAAATCTCTCGTTGGTTTTTATTTATAACACTTAGCCAATAGTTTCCGGTGTTAGAAAGAAGTTTGTTACTTAATCTCCTGATGGATTGAAATATCATTAAACTTCTAAATGCTATGGTTGGTATTCTGAAAGGGAGACTAACTTTAGACCTGGGAATTAAACCAGGGTTAGTCCTGTACAAGAGGGGACCGTTTTCTTTCAATTAATATGTGAAAGTTCATGTAACGGGTGTGAAAATCCCTCATGGATGGGCTGTTTCAGCCCATCCAATGAGGAATTTTCTCGCCCGTTACAGCACAATTTGAGTAGTTATTGTAAGAAAAAAGGTTCCTTCTTGTCGACTAACCCTGTGTTAAACCCAGTCTAAAGTTAGTCTCCCTGTCAGAATAACAGCCATTATGTTTGTGACTTGATCACTTTGTTGCTTTGCAAATGATGAGCATACCAAATCAATTATTTTACAATATACCAATGGCACTATATGCAAAAATTACAAAGCATCTTGTTTTGCAAACAGGTCGATCCCGCACAGCCTATGCACCATGCATACTATGTTATATGGGCTATTCTCAAAAAAAGTGTTGAAAGGCCACTTCAATTTGAAAAAATCCGGAAAAAAAAAAACAAAGTCGCGGCAAAAATGTATACATTTTTAAACATTTTTATTTATAGCTAACCATTCAACATCATGGGACAACAAAAGTTATGAACACCAATGTTCCATATTTTTACATTTGAACCTTCAAATTAAGTTGTTTTTTACTTGTTTTTTGGCCTTGTATATACGTTATCCGATATGCATCTCGGATAAATTTGATTTTAAAAAGAAAGTGTTAAAGATGAATTAATGAATTCTCACTTAATGGTACGAGACATATCAGGAATGCGTGTAGTGAAAGCAATAACTGGTATGATACAAATTTGTCTGAACGGCCAGTCCTTCTCTTCGTCTATTTTGTATTTTTTATCGATATTATAAAGTTTTTCAAAAACAGACAAGATCTTTTTTTTTCAATACGGATAGTATCCTGATATTCTTTAGGGATTTAAATTTATTTGCCTTTGAAAAGCATATTTGAACCCTCTTTTAAAGTCAATTATACGTGCATGAATACGATGTAAATCCTATTTCAATATCCTTCGTTTTCACGTCGTTGGTATGGATAACGTAATATACATCATAATGCAGTAAATAACGATTTGTAACTCCACTTTCAACATGCTAAATAAACGACAGTGAATACGTAAATAGGTTGTTTTTTACTAAACACTGACAAAATGTAGACTTCCATTTTTTTTTCGAATTTTAGGTTATTTTGTTCTTTTATAAAACCACATATCGTAGGCCTATATCTCTAAAATGTAATTACTTTTTCAAGGTAATGCTTTCCCACCGCAGTAGTAAGTTCGGGTATTAGGTCTCCCAATTTTGCCCTCTTCTGACCAATTCCGTGTCATATTGGTTATCACTTTATTTTCATTTGAAATCATATTCCCACAAGAGCAGGCGGCTGCCATTTTTCTTTCCTTTTTCTTGGCTTGTGACTTCTTTGGGAATCACAGCCATATTCCTGGCTTTTCTGTGACTCGGGTTGGTAAATTCAGTTCTTAAATATAAATTTCTGGGCCGCGTTTAGCTTCCGTGAGTCAGGGGTTGAGTCTCCATCCGAAGTGCTGCTTTATTTTTACGATACCGATTTTAAAAAAATAAGAATTTAAATATAATTTTTACTGATGTATAGATGTGCAATTAAACATATCATTAAGTTGGCAACAGTGGTATTTTAACACAGCCGACACTGAGTCTACTAGCCTATATATTCTTTTCCCTGGGCCTATATTAGTAGCGGAAAGTCAGATTTAAAAAATTACTCTGTTCGTATAATTCCCACAAAATTCTATAATAACAGATGACCTTTTAAAGACGTGTGAACAAAGATCTGTAACAAAAGATATTTAAATGGCCCTAAAACTTTGCTTATATTACGTTATCTCACGCACAGCACTAACGTTGCAACTAAAAACACCTATAAAGAACACATATAGGCATGTGTACATAGCCCCCGTGCACACTGCAGGGCATACGGCTGTGGCATGAGTACTTAAAGACATTATACTTCCCCTATTATAGTACCACAAAGTGCACAAACCCAACACAATGTGTACCCTGCAGTGGTGTATTATATTACGCAAAAAACTATGTGGGTTTCAACGGTTAAAGAAAGTGACTAACTTCCCTTATTTGGTGCTGTCAAACTTCTCGACAATACGTCAGGAGAATGCAGAAGCGTAAAAAATACCTGCGACGTTAACGAGGATTCCTTTATTTTTCGTCTTCGTTTTGGATAACGTAATATACGTAACGTAATATACATTTTGACTGGTTTCAGTGTCTAATACTTGGGCGAGTGCATGTAATCTAATTTTCGACTCCAATCAAAGTCAGGGGTATGGGTGTCTATAGCCAAGTATCTTTTGTTTAGGGGTCTAGATCGCACTTAATTTAGATTTGCCTATACGTAATATACATGCCTTAAAAACGGGACGCTTTATTTAATTTTGGAATATAATTTTTATCGAGGGCCAAATTGCAACCAAGCATTTTTGATGTTATGAATACCATGTATACATATTTTTGCCTTTGAAACATGCAAAAGGTATATCATTGCAGTTACTTTTTCAAATTTAAATTGATTAATACATGCTAACGTAATATACAAGGATTTCGCGGAGGAAATACATCTATTGGCTTCTTGTAGCTTACAAGAAATGTTATCTGAAAGATTGATACCTATTCATATACATGATGCATTTTAAGAAATAAAAAACATTTTTATTTTTTTTAAAATATGTGATTATTGAGGTAACTGTAGAATTGTAAAAATACGTGCAACAGAGCACGGAAAACACCATTTGATGGTTTTAGGTTGTTTATGGAGCAAAACGACCGAGATCGTGATATTTAAAGGATTAGGAAAACTATATATGTCCGTGTTAGATCTCGCAAAAGTACTAAAAGAACATTAACACGGTTACTTATTTTAAGCAAAATGCAAACAATTGTGGCTCAACAAGAATGAAATAACTCTACTGGCTTCACTTTTGAGAATGGCCCCATATAGCATTGACCCAGATGTGGGTTTTGTCCAAGACAGTTTAGGGAGAGTCCTTGTACAAAAATTCCAGACCTCCCAAACGTAATAAAATGTTTGTGAGAAAAGGGAAAAAGGGAAATACGCCACAGCCTCAAATTTTTAAGGGGTTTGACGTAGTGATCTACTCGATAAAATTTTCCCCAGAATTCACAATATGGTATTTACAACGGTGCTGATTAAGAATCTGAAATAAAAAATGCGGGTCACCGACTTTGTTTATGAGCTATAGCCAAACAAAAACGGTAGTTGTCACTTTTTAAGCCACGCAAGTCTCTGGGGAAAAGTCCAAATTTGGAAGTTAGATCGCCTACAAAATAAAAATCTCGATAAAATTTTGTAATTTATAAAAATGTTGAATTTTTTAGGTTTTTTCTTTTTTTAAGTTTTTAATAAAAAATGAGGGTCACCGACTTAACTTTTTCCATTACACGCCGAAAACACTGAAATGAAATTTGACACTTTTTTCAAATTGGGCGTCTGTTGGGTGGCAAGAAAATACGCGCACATTCGGCATGCAGAGACAAAGTAGGAACGCAGACGTAGAGGTGTGCGATTTTAATAACGCAAACAAGCGCACATTTATTCGCGGTATCTGCGATGATACCTTGAAGCTCTTCCAAACTAAATTCTTCCATTTGCCATGGATGGGCTCTAAACAGAATGCTGAAGGGTGTAAAGAAGCTTGCGCGTACCACCCCACAAATCACACGTCTAAACCCTTAAGGAGTGAAGAGGTCCTTTCAGTACGCACACCTATTTGCAGATGCGCATCGTATAGCGTGGATACTTACGCACTCGCTTATGTGCGTTGACTGTTTTCTTGAGATGCGTATAACGCGGTACGCAGCCTGGTTTGTGAAGTTTTGCATTCGTTGTGCAGTTTTGATTCTCGTTTAGTTTTGGAGTATTTCGTGGGCTTTTTTGTTCACTCCTGCTTTTCGGGTAATTCACCAAAATTCGCTTTAATAAAACTAATAACCGCGACAGGCATATTTTCTACCCACATAAAACCCCAACATTTCGGAGAACCAGGAGAGAAATCGGAGGAGGGAAGGAGGAAGGAAAATGTGGTTAAGGCATTTTTAATTGGGGTCGTAGAATTTTGCGGTTCAAGAGCTCATTAAGCAATTAAAAAAGTTTCTTCGCTGCAAGACTTCGGGGAGATGAATAGCGAACCTTCGGAATATAATGAAAGAAATCGAGGAGAACTCCCGCAATTGAACAGTGAACACTATTTATTTCCACATTTTAGAAGAAATACCCAAACTGAGTAAAAAAAAAATATTCACATCAAACTGAGTTTTCCTGTTTTGGTGGTGATGACACCAATCAAAATTATTGGGCAACCTTAACCCTATAGGCCTAACCCATAATAACTAACCCTAACACCTGAAACTAAAACTTGATCTATCATTAATTGTTGCTTCAAATCAATTGTTTCATTAAAAAAGGTTGGACTAGCGAACCCTTTGAAATTCGGGAAATAGGAAACACGGTATCTGGTTTCACAATAGCGAACCTTTAAGATTTTCAGAAATGAAAGCCTTAATTTTACTTTACCATTCTTAACTTTCGGAGGAAAAGCAGGAGATCCATTTACAAATTCAGAATAGAGACCCGTTATAATTATCGGAATAGGAACCATTTTTTAATATAAGGCATAGTGAACCCTATTTTCGGACATAGCGAACCTTTAAAGGTTAAAAAAAGCGAATGCTAAAAAAACGCATGTCGGAAAACGAACCTTCGGAACACATTGAACCTTCGGAATATCAAGAGGACCCAATAAATAAAACCACTTCCAATCTCATGAGTCGCAAGGTAAATTCGGAAGGATCACAAAGTCTGTATTTGCCTTCTGTCAGCTGTGTAGCCTGAATGCAGAGCACAAACTTTGTTTGGGTGCTTCTTTTTATATTCAACATTGCTGAGTTTCGTGCATGAAGTTGACATATTTTTCCCGGGATATTTTCCAACTTATTTCTAACTTTTTGGGAATGGTTAATTTTGTTATTTCGACGTTTATGCCACTTATAAATGAGAGAGAAATCACTCTTGTGTAGATTATAAAATTGCGATACCTTAAATGCTATCATATCACTGTTTGGCGGGTTATGATGCGTGTACACCTTACGCTAGTTGCGGTGCGTAGGTACGCGAAGAGTGGGGCGGCCCACAACAGTAACCAAGACGCCACGCTAAAATGAAAAAAGGTGTATTTTGGTACATTTTAACAGATTGTCTAGAAAACTAAGTCGGGGACCCCTCTTTTTATTGATTGCGGTCTTAAAGAGCTGGCATATGACGTAACATAATTTAAAAATTAAAAAATCTGGCCGTCAGAAGTTTATTTTTTATGAGGAAAATGGCTCGTCTTTGTCTCATTTTCCCATAGAGCTCTGTACAAATTTTTCCGAAAATGTGATTTTTTTGAAAAACATCATACTCAAAAAACCTTAGTCCGGTGACCCCCATTTTTTATTTTTCAGATTTTCATTACCACCGATGAATAATAACATAATCTGAAAAAATAAAGAAGAAAAATCTGGTCCGTTAGCTTTATGATCCTCTACACCCGTATAAATCGTGGTTCGAGCCCCGCTGTGGTCAACGTGTAAAATTTGTTCCCTGGGCAAGATACTTAATCTTCATTGCCTCGTCGACCCAAACGAAAACCTGGGGGAGCTTGTGGAGAATATTACAATATAGGAAATGATAGGTACTCGCTAAATGTAAAAAAAGAGTGAAAAAGCGCACTAAACCCACTCAAAAATAGTTCCATGTGTTGGTTAATCCAAAAAGAGAGAAATCACTTGAACTTCCACTCCAAAAAGAGTGAGAGTGAACACACCTCAAATGTGTGGTCCTCCTTTAACTTTTAAAGAGTAGACATCACTCCTTTTTGAGTGAATATTTAGTAAAACAAGTGAAATTTGCACTCAAAAAGGAGTGACGTTCACTTAGCCAGGGACACGATAGACTATGGCAAACTATATTTTTTAATCCTATCATGACCAGATGAATAAGTTGGTGTAGGTTTCAAAACAATTAGACCTGTTTTACGTTTGATCCCGTACAAATCCCATTCTTTTTACCATGTTCCACATGTTGATTTTTATAGACTTTTGACACATTAATCGGGTTCCTCACTGTAATTTCGCTGGCTTTTTATGGAGATTAGGATTTTTTTAGAGGCAAACTATAACCTTTTCTGCAAAGCTTTTGGTTCACCAAATAAGAAAAGCAATGCATTTTTTTAAATACCCATGCGGTCACTTTGGGAATTCCAAAATTGACCGCCAATTTTTTTCTCATTTCTCCGGTCTCTGAGACAAGAAGCATGATTCTGGTGTCAATATCCACGTTTTAAGGGTCAAGGAATCCATAAGATCATTGATAACAACATCAGATCATTTGGGTTTGGCCGGCTAATTAAATTTCAAATGGCCGCCAAATAAATTTGTTAATATAGTTAATCATCCGGAAAGTATAATAAAAATGGTAATAAATAATCTAGACTATTATAGTGTCTTTAACAATTAGAAAGTCCAATCTGAGAATATATGTCAACCTCCATGTCTTTTCTTTTAGCATTACTCCCATTGCCAGATGCGGGCATATGCCGTCTTAAAAGCTTTGTTTAAAAAACTCTGAATTGCCATACCTGTTGTCTATTTGGTTTATATAACAATAAAATTGTGTTATACAATACAAACATTGAATATAGGCCTTATTAAGGTAAAGGCGTTCTTTACTTTACTAATTAAAAAAATATGTTTGGACTATGATAATATGATGAGATTTCAGAGAAATAAATCTTGAGTAAAATACATATCTAATCTATGAGTATAAGAAAACATATAAAAATTACATGAGACAATACAAATTTAAGGCCATGCTTAACTCATATGAATTAGTGACATCTTCACTGCTTTCTAAAAAGTAAAGATGCATGGACCTGGAGTGGCAAACAGAGTTATGGGCCCAAAAGAGTTCCATAGGCTAGGGGTAGCATTGCTTAAAGCCCTGTCACCGACTGACCTTTTTTGTACGAGGGACAGTTGAGGAGAGTCGTGTCATCTTTTCAGACCGCAAACCGGGTTGTGAAGTACACCATGTCCGGCAGGTATCTAGTCCGGGCTCCATAGACGACAACGTAATAAAGCGGAAAACTAATGTTGCGTGTGAGAAGAGGTCCACTGAATCAATTGCCCTATTGTTTCACCATTGTTCCCCGGCTGTGAGCCCGGAGGAACTTATCTCCCGCCACACAGCGTCCCCCTGTGAACCGTGTGAAAGAAAACTATAGTAGGGCGGGGAGCCATAGTCCGGGGTACATTAGACGTAAACGAAATAAAGCATGAAACTAATGTTGCGTGAAGGAGTCAACTGAATGAGTGCCCTATTCCTTACGTTGTAGCCGGACTGAGGAGTACGCTGGACTATAATACTTCTACACCAGCCTTGCAAGCCGCCTAATATATAATAAAGAAAGGTATTCGGACAAGTATGATGGAATGTCTAGAAATACCCTTGTAAGAATAAGAAGCATAAAGCCTAAAGACAACCGCTCACTGTAACTCTTTGAGGACTGGAATGTTGGTGTCCCCGTTTCCCGGATGTGAGCCCGGAGGACTATATCTCCCGCCACACCAGGTTGTGAAAGCAACTATAGTCCGGCGCGGTTGCCCATTGAAACCATATATGGTATTTTGTTTGGTTAACAGCTCAATTAAGGTGGTAACCCCCTTCCGAGACCTTTAAAACCTAGATTGCCATATATCGGTAATATAAATATACATTATATTAGGTTATAGCATCCAAAAATCTTTAAAGAAAAGGAATGAATTATGAGATTTATATGGCCTTGGCTATTAGAAAAGGCCACATATGGCAGCGTTGTATCCAACATACAATTCATGATTGAGCCGGCCAATATGGCCACATTAACATATAGGAATTTCAGTACATATTTAGTTTGTAACTAAAGTGCAAAAAATATGTCTTTCCCGTTAATAGAAAAATCGTTATCTGTCATTTGGTTCAAACATGCCACGTTTCAAATGGCCACCTTTAAAACTTAATTTGCCATATACCTATCATCCAAGAAACTAAAACAAGGTATAAAAGTATGGTGAGATATATGTCGTTTGGCCATCAGAAAACTCATATTGTTTTTTTGGTAGTAGTTACATGACTTAAGAGGGGATTGCTTGAGAGAGTCAGGCAGTCGATGGAAGATGGGGGTCGGCAAACTTTGTTCATACTTTTAGGTTGAAACATTGTGTCCCCAAAAACATTTACTATGAGTGGAATAAAAAAGGTTGAGTTACCCCCTACTGGGAGAGAATTCTGACCCCCCTAAACAAATGGCCATAGGAGTATCTCCAAACACAGGGAAAAAAGGGAATATTCCCCAATTTTCGATTGGGGACTGGTACTAATTGTAAACAAGGCATCTTCTAATTTCATTTTTATTTCATTGTGACAATTCATCTGTTGTTTTACCTGCAATAGAAAGATCTTCAGAAAGCATTGGATTTGTTCCAGTTCCAGAGGGGGGGGAGGGGTTGGTCATGGTATTTGCTGGGTTTCTAAAAAAAGTAAAGTAAAAAAAAATGCTAAAATGGCCCTAGTTTGCAAGCTCATAGCAAAGTTGCCAGTGCTTTATTTGATCCTTATTTATATGATAGTATAAGTATTATTAGCAAATCAAGTTAACAAATTCAATCCCTGGTAACTTTTTGTGTTGTAAAAAATGCTACCATAATAAACTTTGCTTGAGGTTTTTGAAATATAGGGATGTTGTCATTTTCCTTCTTATCGAATATTCTGTCAATTATTTATCTCACCTGAGGTAATCCTGAGGTCAACGTGATTTTATACAGTGCTTATTA
>JAMKCH010041795.1:0-12979 GCA_023653785.1 Ophioderma brevispina
TCGTGCTTATTCAACTCACTATGGCATTCCATCTTTTGACGCCATCTTGATTTTGGGAAATCAAACAGCGCATCCCGGCAGCAATGTATTTTGTTATGATGTGGGTCGAACACCCTTTCAACTCATGCTGTCAGCAGCTACAGCGCTTTTCGTATAAATTAACCTTCTGGGATGCCGGGCTATATCCGTTGTGTAACACATTCCCGCGGACGTTGGGGGCTACGCTATTTGCTTCATCGGTTTCCATTGTTTTAGCACAGTGAAGTTTTGAACCATCACTCAAAGCTGGCGAGACATAGCAATTCTGACCGCAGTCTGCCCTATATGTCTAGCCAGAGTGTTTCCCTCAAGGCGTTTTCAATGAACTGTCAACCCAAATCATCTAAGTCTGCCACCCGTGCTGACGGGAGGTCAGTATTGCCCAAATCGTTATCCCTAAAGTCCTGGTGTGTGAAGCCCATGAATTTTGCCTAGCACAGTCCAGAAAGAGTTAAGAAAGGTCAGAATGTCGGTCCCTCCTTCCCATCCATCTTCACTTCAGACGAGACCGGGACGTGTCTCCTCGCAAGGGTGTGGCAATTTCCGGAAATAACTAGTATTTCCCACCTAGGGGCGGAAATAGTGGGAAATACCGGGAAATACGGGGAAATACCGGAATACTGGGAAATACCGGGCAATACTGGAAATACCTGGTCATACCCGGAAATACTATGGGAATGAAAGTACACTTTGAAGACCTCATGGGGGTTAGACCTCAAGTACTATATTTTACAGTTATAAATTGTTGTGGTAATCACGGAGTATGTTTGAAGGGTTTAATTAACATTCACCCCACTCCACTAATTGATTATATAACAGAGAAGATATCATAGCTCCGCACAATGCATTGCTGTCCATTGGAATTTTGTATCAGGTTGTCATGTGAATCTTTAGGGATGAAACAACTCTTTAAATGCAAGTTTGTGATAAGTACTGTCAGTTTAGCCATGTTTTCATCACTAACGATTCACATCACATACCTGTACAAAAATCTCCATTGGAATCATGGGCGGATCCAGCCCATGTCTAGAGGGGGGGTGCCAAGATATGATGGCTAGAATGGGGCTGCCATCCCCCCCCCCCCCCCCCCCCCCCCCCCCCCCACGCGCGAAGCGCGGAAGCTCTGTCATTTTTATCATGGCAATCAAGCTTTTTTTCCAATGTAGTTGATAGGGAATTGTTCATATCACACACTTTCTAAATGCGCTGGAAAGAGTTCTTTTAGACAATATAGTAGACCGACGAGCAGCAGCGAGCCCGTAAATGTTTTAATCGTTTGTGATTTGACAAAATTTTTACCTTTCAAATAATATCATAATATTATTACCAAGTACATGATTTCTAAGTAACCAGAGGGCGGATCAGTCGCCCTCTCAAGTGCAATGGGGGGGGGGACTACCAACTGAAAGGGGGGACGTTGACGGCTGCCAAGCAGCACGGTGCCATGGCATCCAAAGCAGCGGCGTGGATGGGTTCCCGACCTCCCGCGCCCAGCGCGGAAACCCCTGCAATGATCGTTTTCCTACACAATTTGAAATTTGTTAAATTTTTTAACCTTATGTGAATAACGTATTAAAAGAAAAAAATATCGTTCAAACAATAAAAGTTTTTGTTTCATAACTACCTGTAAAGTGTTCCAGAGTTCATGTCTCATTAGCTGTCGAGGGGTGGGTATGAAGGGGATGTCCCTTCGCCGCTGAAGCGTCGAATCCTCACTAGTTCACATTTTCCAAACACATTTTCTTATCAAATTTGATAGAAACAATTGGAACTTTACAAGCTTTTACAAGTGTAACTTTTAATCATTCTATGTATGATCAACGTCTAAAATCTTAGGTGTTTGTGTTAGCGTTTTGTTTGAATTAACCGCATAAGTGTTCAATGATGAGTCATATCAAGCGGTGCCGGGTTAGGTGGGGGGAGCCAATCCTCTCACGCTTCACGTGGAACCCCTGCACCATTCACTTTCCAAAAACACATTTTCTTCTAATGGCAATTTGGGTTTTGAAATTTACAAGTAGTTTCCTTCATAATGCTTCTATGATATAATCACACGATCTTAAAATCACAGTTCGATCGATCGCCGGTTTTTTAGATGTTACGAAGTAAACCGCTTCCAGTCTTTAAAATGCTGAGGAACATGGCCATCTTTTAGTATTTTGCAATAAACCTGTCCGATAACAATTTAATATCTTACGGACAATTTAGATCCCTTAGAGAAACTTATTTCAAGGTACACTGCTCTTTTCTACAGTGTTCTACAAATGTCCTGGAATACTGCTGACCCCCTCACCTCAAATCGACATGTTCTTTCAACACGTATTTTTCTGCCCTAATCGTAAACTCATGTTTTTGACTACACATTATTCTGTAAAAATGATAGCCATTCGGCTTAAAAAAAGGAAGCAGATTAGGACCACACCTTCCCATTTTTCCTCCACATCCAGTGGAGTTCACAGAGTAAACCACGTTTTGCCGTGTGTGGGTGCGAAGTAGATACCGTGGTGTGTGTTCACTCATATGGCAATAGATTCTTCCGAAAGTGGGTTTATGTGGCACTGCCCATGTTTAAAGTAATAACAAAATATTCTTCTCAAAGCCAATAACTATATAGAAGCCTATTACGTATTTCTTCAACGCACCAATTGTTTGCACAAAATTTATAAAAGGATATGGATCAGAAAAACTTTTCCGGATCAATAGCCATGTTTTAAGCACAAAGTTGAAACAGATTTTTGATGAGAGTTCTCTCATAAATATTGAACAAAATCAATTTGATGCAGACTGGACCTTTCATTGGTCAATGACATGTTTTAAAACGAATTTGAACAGATTAAGTAATTGTATTTTGGCATAATAGTTTTTAACTTAAGCAATATGCAAAAATAGGCACTGTTAAAGACACGTTGATATTGCCCACGACCACAAGTATTATAATTATGTCTTTGTCTGGTTTGTTTCAGGAAAGTTCATTCCTTCAACTTGACTTTTCCACGCATTGACCATTTACGAATTGTCTTCAATTTTTTTCCATCTTAGAGAATACGTTTTGAATGTGTCCAAATATTTAAATTATATCTGAATATTACTTAATGAATTCAATATGCGTACAATGATGGAAATGAACGAGGTAACATAGATATTCAGCTTACAAAATGTATCACAACTGCCTAATTTCTTTTGTATCTTCCACCATTTTGCCTCATTTTCACACTCGCTAGATATAGAAAATAAGCCCAATTACGACACCTCACTTCGTCACATGTCGGGTCATTTTTTGTTTCATCATTACAATTTTTGTTTTATATATGCCAACATGCCGTAACAAGCAGTGAAGACCTCTTCACATACAAGTCTCATGTAAATCGTAACGTATAGACAAAGCCATAGATTAATTCCGCGACGGATAAAGCAAACCTTGGAAAGTGCAAATGAAAACACAAAAGCAAAACATAAAGCTCTTGCAAGTGCAAAAGAACTCACAATAATGAGGTAATTAAAGGATGTATCTCTAAAGCCAATTTAAACACATGAACAGAGAAAAAGAGAAGCTGAGCTCCGACACAAGACTTCAGACTTCGTAAGGAAATGGTGAAAAAACTTAAAAATAGCGAGAGGTAAAATTGTTGAGATCCTCAACAGGACAGCAGTCACTATGAGAATGATACAATTTCACAACTGTAACTAATATGTTGTAAAGAATACAAAGCACAATGGAAAGGCAACCTGAAGAGGGTCTTACATCCAAAAAGTGAAATGACTAGCAGCAATGTTCAACAAAGCGCTGAAGAGATACCAACCGGTGGAAGACTTGTAATTAAATGAAAATGAACGATTGGAGTTAGACACTAAACACATTAATGAGAACTCTAAGTTTAATAATCAAACACAAGACAAGAATATGGAACTAAGAAAGAAACTTAATGTAACATTCGTAATGCAAAAGTTTTGTCACAAGAGAATGACTGCAATGCTCTAATTGAACGAGGCGAACCAGACATCGTTTTCTCCACTAGTATGTATCAAACGCTGAATTGCAAATCCAGGGTACCAGAAAAACAAGGTTGACAGAAAAAACGAGATTCATGAAGGTATACTAATGTATTCTAAAGAGAAGTAAATGTCCATTTCGGGAAGCTCGTTCCTAGCTGAGTATGAAGAAGCCCTTTGGGTAGTGATATTTCATGTGAAGGGGGAGACATGCAGATTTATTGCTATAGGGATAGGTATACAGAAGTCCATAGCAACAACTGCTGCATCCAAAATGAGTCGCTACCCGGATGTCTAAAGAATCTCAACGATGAGATACATAATGGTCATTGGTGATTTCAATTACCGTGAAATAAGTTGGGAGCCCATGCAAGCGAAATCTGGATTATCTGAGGCCTGTTTTGATGTTGTTATGGTCAACCTATCGAAACCACATGTTTTGAAGCCTACAAGACAGGAGTCCATACTTGACTTATAGTTATCACTTCAAACCTAATATTATTGACGAAGTAACATGTTATTGCTCAGTTAAAGCAATAATGGCACATTTGTTGAAGAGCGCCCCCAAAAATTTTTTTCAAATTTGATCATTTGGCACACAATTACTTTGGTGATGTCTAGGAACACGATCGAACGAGAACTGCTAACAAAATGCTTATTTTATCATAAAATTCAGCGATTTATTGTAAATAAGAATTTGGATCCCAGAGTGGATTAACGGCAGAGCTGGTGATGCTACGTTATGGTCCGTCCATGATGAATATGCCAACCGTCGCGAAATAACCTCTAACTTGACATTGCCTGAACCAATACACAACTAATGGATGAGAGCGTAGACACGTACATGCCTCTATTTCCCTGCTATTTTACTGGAATTCCGTTGAATTATTATCGGGATCCGCTACTAATTATTCCAATTACAAAATTTACATGTCGTTTTTGTGAGACACAGAACATTTTTCCGACCTAACCATTGCACAAGGTATTGTTCCTAAGCCAGTTACCAATGCTTTTTGAAAATTGGGGGAGGGGGCACTCTTCAAAAAAAATGTGCTAATATTGCTTACGTACAATCGACCACAACATCTGGCAATGGGACGTAAATTACCCACCTCGTTTACCAGGTAGCTACAACCAAACAGAGACTACAGAAACGGCCACTATTACAAAATTAAAGCCAAACTGAGAAGAAAATTGGGGACAAAAATTTTGGAAACTAGACTCTGAAGAATGCTTGTGTGTGTTACACCAAGGAGAATTACAGGACCTTAATTCAAAAATGTCCCAATGAAGAACCAATCTACTAAAAAGAAACCGATATGGCTCACAAAGAAGCACAAAACAGTGATGAGGAAACAAGAGCTTGGAAGAGGTATCATAAATAAGAAAAACTTACCGCAATCTAGAGCAACTACAAAAAGTGTCAAAGAGAGGCTAAGCTAGAGTGAGATGGGTTAAGAGAGACTTTTGAAAGAATTACAGAAAACATTAAGGAATGAACCCAAAAAGCTTCTACGCCTACGTAGGTCTAAACAAAAAGTCCAAGACACAGTGTGCCCTTGAACTGACACACAGGCAGTGTAATACCACCTGGACAACCCTACTGCAGAAGCACTAACCGACTTCTTCTCGTCTGTTTCACACAGAGAGAAACCAAATGTTCCATTTCCTGATGACATATATCAAGGACCGGGTTGAGGAGAAACTAAAGGATAAGGAAAATCACTGCAAATGCTGTCAAAGATACATTGAAACCTGGACCCCTCCAAAGCAGCAGAACCAGACGAAATCCCTCCATCTATCCTCAAAACTGTGCTGAATGAATTGTGCAGGATGCCTCTCGCCGTATTTGACCAATAAGTCTCTGCAATAATTATAAGTTTCCAAGGCCGCTGGAGATCTGCCCACTCGTACCGATCTACAAAAAGGTTCAAGATCCAAAGCATCCAACTATCACCCAATAAGTCTGACGTCAGTCGTCTGTTTAAAGTATTAGAAAGCATATTAGAAACAATACAGAGGCCCCTTGATAATTGTATTCTAATACCGCGTCACAACATGGTTTTGGAAAGGACATTGTGCACTAAAATCTCATAGACTACCTGGAAGTGATCACAAGCTCATAGATAGTGGAACCCAGTTTGATGTCTCCTATCTAGACTGGCAAAGGCCTTCCCACATTACCACAAACCCCAAAGACTGGTACAAGAATCCAATCAATCCATGGCCATCGAAGTAAATTCTAACTGGATCGAATCATGGGCTGGCTGCCGTCAAACATAAGGGTAGTCATCAGAGGAGCCGAGTGCGGGTGGAAGAAAGTAACCAGTTCAGTGGTGCAGGGATTCAGTGTTGGGACAACTCTGTTTCCTTATATATAGAACATATGGAGGACTGCTATTTAGCCTAACGATTCAGATACAACCAAACTATGCTCACCCATGGTCACAAATGAAGACATCGGATGCATGCAAGATGATATAACACTTACATGAATGGCAGAAACCTGGCAAATGAAAGTACAATGCAGATAAAAGTGGAGTTATGCACTTTGGAAATCACAATCGTCATAATTCTTATCAAATGGGCAACACACATTAAAAGAAAACGTCGAGGAGAAAACTTGGGCATCCAAATCAACAATCTTGATAGTCTCAACCCCATGTGCACCTGCCGCAAGGAAAGAAAATAGAGCCTTGGGGAGATCCAAAACAAATTTTGCCTTCATAAGTAAAGAATCATCCTGAAATTATAAAAATCACTGGTTGTCCCCTCTCGAGTAGGCAATTCAACATGGAACCCTTATCTTAAAAAGACAGAATGCTTGAGAAAGGTCCAAGCTAATCATTAAAAGATCATACCAAGTCTTCAACATTATCATACGAGCAGCTATTACACCGACTTCATCTAACAACAATGGAAAAGAGACATGAAAGACCAGATACCATCCAACCTACAGGAGTATACTTCAAATTGGTAAGATAAATCCAGAGAACCTCTTCCAAGACATTTTATATCAACACACAAACACGCGGGGCATTCACAAAGTTGGCCAAATCCAGAACAAGACTCTACTTAAGAAACAATTTCTTCTTCATCAGCGAGTGAGTGGATAGCTGGAATAAACTACCAGAACGTGCTGTCCAAGCGCCCACACTCATCTGCTTAGCAGGAATTAATAACTGTTGGTGTTTTTAAATGACAAAAATGGCCCCAAACCCTGCCACACTATTAGTCATCAGAAGATGGTGAAGGTGTGGCATCTAAATGTGCGTCGTTCATACCACACTGCAACGTGCGTTTCGGTCATGCATGCTCGAATTACGGTCCTCTCTGTCTGTAGACTGTATTGAATGAATTTATTGTAACTGCAGCGCGTCAGGTTACGTTGAGTTGCTCCAGCAAGTGATCGTAAATCGGCACTGACTGCACAGTTGCAGGCGAGGTATACGCAACCTTAGGTATGTCTAAGTCTAAGGTTGGTCTAGACTGTGTGTCACAAAAAACCGCATACAATTGGTGCATGCGGCAGCCATAAAGTTTTGACCAAAAAGCATCTTGACTACTTTGATTCTTTGTTGTAAGGTTGGATAGGACTGTTAGCTACATCCTGAAAGTTAATAAGGTATAGTCAATATGTTTTAAGATATGACCCCAGAATTCAGGTAACCTGCAGGACCCATTTCAAAAACCAATTGAGGCACTATTAACTGCAAATACGGCACTGTACGTTTTGCCGCCGAGAACCACCCATATGAATCGTCTAAGTCCAACCAACCTTTTTTTTTTTTAAAACGCACCTAGCCCAACAATATTAACATTATGAATGTTTCCATTGGTAATACAGCTTAAAACAATCATGCATTTTAACACACACTTAAAAAAGATGGAAATTAGGAATGTATGTCAACAAACTCTTCGTATTGTCCAATAAGCACAAGCATTGGATTAGAGCTATCATTCATCATCATTTGGAGCCACAGAGGTTATCTTAACCAAAAATTTTAAGGACAGAATGAATATACTGTTAATATTTGGTTATTAAATTTTGTGTTGAAACAAGGTTTTACTTTCACATTAAAGTTGAGAATGCAAACATTTTTTTCGTAACAAGCAAGTTGCCGGCCCAACGCATTTACAATTTTAATGTATGTGAGTTTTGTCTATGACCTAATCATAGTTTTATATCGTCTGAAACATATTTTATCACCATAAATTAATGTTTTTATCCTTATCATTTTAAGTAGAAGTAGTAAATGAGTCATTTTGACCCAGTATAGTTGTTCTGCAAGAAATTTTGGGCAAGTAAATGTTGATTGCAAATCAAATTGTATTTGCCATTCGGTTCTTTATTGCCAGGCGTGGTTATCCAGCTCCTCATTTTTGTAAAGCAGGTTCTGCGGTTCTTGATTGTTGGGGGCATATCTTAAAACCATTGACCCTACCTTTAGAACTTTTCAGGGATATTAGCTAACAGTCCATCTTACCTTACCAACGAAACCATAAGAAGCCAACATGCCTTTGTCACAACTTATGTCGCCTGCCACCCAATTGGTTGCTTTTTTTTTTGGGACACACGTACAATTGCATTAAGCATTGAAAATGTCCTAAATGCAGTTCCAGATAGTCTCGCGTTTATGCATATAATTAGTTGTTATAGAATTGTTAATTAATTAAGCTCTTCCCTTGAAAAATAGCCAATTTTTTCCATAAACTCTGCCATCAAAAATTAATATCTGACGGGCAAATTAAGATCATTCGAGAAAAGTATTTCATGGTATGCTCTTTCTATTACACATTGAAATGTCCAGAATTAGGTCCCAGAGAGACGCAGGTTATATAATCTTAGAATTAAAATCCTTTCGTATAATACTGACCATCACACCTACAATGTCAACAATGTCAATACAAACACCCTCAGAAAACAATGCAACTTAGAACCTTTTCGACTCTATATGGAACCCTCAAGAATGCAACTCTAAGAAATGGTTATTAAAATCTGAGAACACAAAAGGTTCCTAACAGACCCATAAATAGGTGCTATACAGGAGTTAAAGACTCGTTTTAGTTCGTTGAAAGAACGCTACTATGTTCATACAGAGGAACATTTTAGAATCTCTTTCGCACATTTTTTATCGCGGCGAGTAGTGCAGTCGGTTGAAATTTCTATGAAAAGGTTTGGTGGCAAAAGCTATTGAAATCAACAAATATACAAAAAATCAAACATTAAGTTGACAAAGATTGGGGTGCTGTCGCATTTCGTAAACAGGCTAAGACAAAAACTTGTCCGGCAATTTTTCTTGAAAAAGCGTAGCGGATGACAAGTGCAAGTTGTAGGCCTATGAGAATTCTTCCAGGCGTGCACTTTGTTTTGATATTTTATTTTCTGGTCCGATTAGGATTTAAGCGCACTGTCTACCAGAATCTAGGGGGAGAATCAGTTAGAAAACTGTAATTCCGCATTTCTTTACACGACCCTCCCTACACCGATAATTGCTTTTTATCCATCCACCAATATGGGGCTGAAAGTTTCCGAATTCGCGCAATTACGTACCAAAAATATTCTGTCGGCCCACTTACTACTCTTACCCGGCCCTCTTTAACTTTCACATCATACCAAATGGGCTAAAAAAGTACATAATAACCGCCAAGCGTTTGCCATCAAATCACTGCAAATCACACAACCCTGAAAAGTTCCTGAATAAGAAAAACAACGGCAAATAAAAAAAACATAGCGGCGAATCTACTTTTCTATGTGGTCTATGCACATTAATTTTGTCAACACATAATTCTTACTGTTTGAGTAAATATGGAATTGGTCAAGCTTCGTTTACTCTACTCCGCATCTATTGAATGGAACATTCAGCATCCATATGTTACAGCAATACTGGCACCTTTTTTTAAGAGCGCCCCCAATTCAAATTTGATATTTGGCACAGTTACGTTGTGATTGTCTAGGAAACTATACCTGCGAGCGAGGAAATGCTAAAAAATGCGTAGTTATCATATTAAGCGATTTTATAATTAGATTGGGATCCAGATTGGACTTAAACGGCCACGCTCGAGAAAATGAACCTCTACTGATTTGCTGAACCAATAAACACTTATAATGGATGACGTAGACACGTGCAGGGCGCTATTTCCGTTCCCGCCTATTTCACATTGGAGGCGTTTCCAGCAGTGCCTTTGAATTATTATCATCGGGATCCCGATAATAATTATTCTAATTACAAATTCCTTCGTTTTTGAGACACCGACATTTTTCGAGCTTAACCTTCACAGGTATGGTTTACTACCCAGTTAACCAATGCAACCGGTGTAAAAATCTCAATCTCAATATTTTAAAAATTGGGGGCGCTCTTCAAAAAAAAGGTGCGAATATTGCTTTAAAGAGGTATAACAAAAAACAAGCAATGGTAAATAATCCTGCTTTTTCACAAATATTTCAAGAACAATTAACAAACCTTTGAGTTTTAAAAAAACCTTATGTGTTTCTTTGCCCCCCTTTGTCATTTTCATACATGTATATCGTTTGTAGAATGAAAAAATAAAAGAAAACTGGTTATCGTCAGCCATAAACAGCGAAGCGGTTGGCCGGCGTTAGTTTTGAGAAAACGACTAACGGGAAAATGGCGTACGCCTACATTTTTGTTGTTTTTTTGGGAAGTATAATTTCGCTCTAAATTCAATGGAGTTGGTGGCATCTTTGGTGTCGTGCTGCCGGTGCAAGGTATTTGTACAAACTTGGTCGGAGAACGATCACGTCATCTTCTTACCAGTGTCATCTCCTCTCATCTTTCTTCTTCCTGTAGAATGTATCCTTTAAACAATTCCGGCGTTCGGGGGGGTGGGTGCCAAGGCACCCCGCAACACCCCCCTGGATCCGCACCTGATGGAAGCAATGTCATTGTGGGAAGCTTCTGAATATCTTCTCTTATAATAAACCATCAAAAGTATGCATTAATTAGTACTACAAGATAGGGCTACCCTGGGTGTTGACCAACAGACTCTTCATTTTCTGAGGAGCTCATTGCTCCAAGCTCCTACAGTTTCCCCTCAACAGACTTCAGGAGCTCCATAAATTGAGCTCCTTAATTACTTGAAAGGCATTTTTTGATATTACATGCAAGTATGTATGGAACCCTTGTTGGGTTGCACCTCACATGTAAATGAACTCAGGAGAGTTTAACATAGCCTAAATTTTCATAAATGAAGGCCTGGACTATCAATAATAGGTGTTTTGGTTCTTATGAAAAAGAAGCAGCTACAATAGGATAAAATTAAGAATGAATGATATAATTTTTAGAATAAAAAGCTGCCATGCATTACGATGTGCCTGCATCCAGCCAATTCTTGACTTGTGCATCTTAACAAGTACGTGTGATTTAGCATACATTTACACAAAACACTGTCGCTGCAAGTTAATTTCTTTACCTGTGCCATTTTAAGTGAGTAAATTATCTCTCTGTGGGCTATTAGCCACTTACATGTATATCAATTTTTGATGTATTAAATTAATTGTTGAGAGTAATGAGGATTAAATTGAATGTGCAAGAATCTTAACAGTATCAAAGACTCGAGTCCATAGCCAAGTTGTGATAAAATGAAATGCCATCAACCCCCTCCCTGGGTCATTTATTGCATTCAAGTGCTTATCTGTGTTGTTAGTGTTTTCATGATAGTTTAATAAAATAAGTTTTGAAAATGTCACTTTTTGAGTAGTTCCCGGTATTTCCCGTATTTTCCCCTTCCCGTTTTTGTCAAAATATGGCCTGGTTGGTAGTTACCGGTAAATACCTCTGGTATTTACCGCCCTGTATTTCCCAGGGCGGGAAATACCGGCCAACCGGCTCTCTCGCGAGTCCAGGGTTCACTCAACCCGTAACCAACCGCCATGTACCTGACGTGGGACTTATCAGACATTACAGACTTATCATTACATTAACGGAACTTGATATTGAACTTGTATTGGATTCCAATTTCCACTTGGCTTTGGGTTAGATTGATCCTTTATCTTCGATTTTGATGCATTGGTTTTCACCATGACCTCAAAAGCCAAAAATTGGAGTTGCAATGGCATGACTGTAAAAAAGACGTCGCCCGAGGTGAAATATCACCAATCTGAAACTCTAAAACTTGTAACAACTGCAATGACGCGAGGTGGAAGAAAGGGAGGGTGTTCTATGCCGGACAAAATGCAGTTGCCAGTCCCACCAACAAAAACCTACAGAAAGTGCCACCTTATCCGTATCTCAAGCAGCTATCGAAAGTATAGAATCTGAAAAGGACAAGATGAGAAAAGAACAAGGGACGAATTAGCAAAGGGGTATCAAGATAATAGAATTTCTCGGACCATACGCGGTTAATATGGTAGCAAGTCTACCCAAGGGCACGATCAGGTTGAAATAGCTTAACCCAGGCGTTGTTCAAACACAACAAAATCAAAGAGTGTAAGGCCAGACGACTTGATTGAGGAACTCGCTGAGCTTGAGCCTCAACTTGATATGTCTCAAGCTATCTTAGCAGCAACTTCTGGGAAACAACGGCAGAATTTGAAAAACTCCAGTCTGCGATCAGCTGGCCGCAATTACGTGTGTCGATAGTGTCAAATGCAGCACTGAGATCGAAAGGAAGACAGTAGATGTGGACTCTGTACTGACTATTTCACAGAAACTGTATAGGACTTAGAAGCGTATTGAGGTCATTGCACGTGTTTGATTTGTCAATCTTGTATAAGGACATACCGCAGGAAATTCGGATTTATTACCCGACAAGAGGCTCAAGAGAAGGTGATCTTGACCTAAGGAGCGAGAATGCTAGACACTTCACCTTGTGAAAGAGCAAAGAAGCGCCCTGTCAGAATTACAGATCTCACCAGCATGACCACCACGTAATTCAACTACTGAAACGCCGGCAACTGATGCCTCAAACCCCGTGCTAGAACCAGCCT
>JAMKCH010041796.1:0-82626 GCA_023653785.1 Ophioderma brevispina
ATTTTTTTGTACTCACACATCAAATGACCATGATACTACATGTACCTTTCGAATTGGTCACCATAAAACTTTGTGTGAGAAACGTCAGAATAACCAAGTAGGCTATGGTACATGATCCAACTTTGGCCTTTTATATTAAATATTCGTGCTCCAAACTGGGGATTACTATTTCCTTCACTAAAATTAAAAACACTATTATCTTAACCAGGAAACGCTTTGGTCCCCCAGGAAAGGGGTGGCCCACATTTAGAAAAATGAATAAAAGTCAACTCAATTTTATTCTAGAAATCAGTGACCAGGGATAGACATAACCTCAACATGCTCGAAAAGGACGGAGGGGGGGGAGGGTGGTGCGGCAAGGATAGGAGAGGAAAAGCAAGACAGAAAGGAGAGAAAGGGAAGAAGCAAGAGGTAGGAGATTGCAAATGGTTTGGGAAAGGAGGGGGCGGGCGGAGGGCGAACATGGGGCTAATGATACTCAATACTCGGCCTTTAAACACACTCCACACTGTCTTTAACATCTGGTCCATTGTTATTGGGCACGCAGTTTAACAATTTCGAATGTTATGTCCATACTGCAGTTGGCGTGAGTTCTTCACTGTCCTTCTCGTTCTCGTAAAGAAATCTTGAGATTCCTAATGTGTGTTTTCATTACTTTGACCATATGATTAATAATTTTTTTTTTCGAAAGAAAATGTAAACATGGACCAAATTCAGGAAAGAAAAGCCCATGGCAAGGGTTGACCTAAATTGTGCATAACCTAAATCCGCAAGTCTATTGTCTTTAAACCCTATTTCTATTCAATTTACGGCATTTTTTTTTAAAAAAAAAAACTATACATTTTAAAAATCATGAGGCGAGTGAGTATGTTGCACTTTAAGTGATAACAGATACTAGAGCTCAATACGGTGAAATCATAACCCTGATATAGTTTGAATCTTTTCAACATGGTAGGCAGTAACAATGGACCTCATACCCTGTTGAGAAGAGATCTGATTAGTGTTTTAGGTTGATTGTTGCATATCATTAGCTCTATTGATCGCTTGAGTTTACGTGTGCATATTAGTCACTGACATTCTGGGAGTAACTTGGTTTACATTTTAATTCATTTGTCTAAATAATGTGCACACTCTTTTCATTTGGGATACAGCTTTTCCTGGTTTACATATATTTCTAAAATTTTAGTGAAGGAGGTAAGTGATCCCCAGCGCTGGCGCACGAAAATGTCGTTAAATCCGACGTATCATGGGCCTAAAGTTATTTAAAAAACTTACTGACTTTGGTGTCCATATGACATAAAGTGTGCTATTTTCAATCATTTGCACTCTAATACCCAGGTAAAGAAGGTTTTTGTTGAATTAGTGTCTAAGTTTTCTGTTTAACAAAACAACTACTTTTGGGAATTTTAAAGTTATGGAAATGCTATAAACACATTAACATGGACACTTGTGTCTTTAATACATGTTGGAAAATTGTTAAAATACAATAAAAAAGATAAAAAAAATAAAAAAAATGAATACTTTAAAACTTTGTGAAATACTTTTAACATCCAAAACAACTATTGTATGGAAGAGCGATTCATATTCGTGTTCACCTTGTATGCTACAGCTATACCATTGGACAATACACGTCATGTAGCTACATTAACAATATATAACACCTAAATAGATCCTTGCCATTTGATTGATGATTTCAGGTCCCATGTTATTAAATGAATGATATAGGTGCAGGCTTACGTCCATACTGGTGTCATTTTGTTCCATTTGGCATGCATTTTTCTTTCATACGTTTCGTTCCATTGCATGCCTCGTGCGTCTTTACAAAACGCTGGTCACCTAATGCACGCACCTATGCGGAACTTTGCCGCGACTTTGATGCTATTATGATCAGCGTTGATTGCGGGTGCAGCATCGAGTCCTCGTAACTTTGCTGTCTTTTTGGGAGTGAAACCATGAAGCACGATCTTGTTGTTTCTTCTTCTGCCGGCAACTTATGTTTTCAATCATCAGATCACTGGAATTCCCCTGGCCATGAGAGTTTTTCACAGACCAAGTTTAATTCAGTGACTATAGTAGAAGGTATATTAAAGTCAACATTTAGTCTAGTCCTGCAGAGCTAGGCCCTTGGTCCGTACAACTTGCTACTTGGCAGCAACACGCCAGGCATGCCAGGCTGGCTAGGTTAGGTTAGCCTTTAGGAGCAGTCCAACTCATAAGTCTGAGCTCTATATAATGAACAAGGATCTACTTGAATAAACCAAATAATGAATGTTTTTAATTAGTGCAATGGCAAGATATTTTCCAGAGTTGAAAGCATGAATGTTCCATTCAACTCGGCTAACGCCTCGTTGAATGGAACATTTCATCTTTCAACTCATGAAAATATTCTTACCAATTTTTTGGCACTCATAAACATTCATTATTTGTAGGAGTGTTTATGTATGGCCTATCATGAACGAATGCCAAAAGTGGTCAGGAAATCATGTAATTTCAGGCCAATTCAGAGATGCCACTTTTCAAGGGAAAACCCTGAATTCAGGGTTTTTGTTTGTCCAATTTTATAATGCTATTTGTATTTATTTTCAGCATTTCAGGCCATGTTTTTATGCACTTGTACATGTTTTTTGCACCAGTTTCAGGGTTTTGATCTGTACCGAATGACATCCTTCCTCAAATTGATGCTTACTGATGTAATTTTTGTGAGTTTTTGTTTAGAATAAAAGTAAACAAGCATTCATCCCCCAAATCCTATGAATGAATGCCTGAATATGATTCAAAGTTTGACAATAGGCAAAAATGTCACGACTGGTTGTAGTCCAACTTCCATGGAATAACTCTTTGGCTGAAAAACAGGAGCAGAAAAACTGTGGCCCTTTTTATGCAGCCAGCATTTTAAACACTAGACTTGTCCCTAAGGCCATGAGAATAAAAGTTTTTATGATTTGCGTCGGCACATTTTTCAAAAGGCATGAGGCTTGATTTCATTATTCATCATTCATTCTTTACATTTTCTATTGGTTGACTTGCGAGTTCACAGGTTTCCATCCAGAGCTGACGGATGCATACTCAATACAAATGTTCATGTTCAGAGAACTGCATGCATGTAAGTCTATTGGTATTGGTGTAATTTTAGCCCTTTTCCAACTGTTTGATGATTTAAAACTTGATTTTTTTTTGTGATTGAAGAGCATTTTTATGCAAATAATGAATTTTTTTAAAAAATAATGAAAATTTTCGGCGGCAGGGTTTTTTGAGCCTGTGGGTGGTAGAAACCCGCCAAAAAAAATCTAAAACTTTCATTCCATGGCCTAGATAATGGAGTCACAAGCACAAACAATTTTTTAAAAATAAGACTTCCATATGTCATAATTTACATGCAACATATAATTTAATTATATTTATTTTTTTTAAGGTCTTTTTTAATTTTCTGTTTTTTTCCCAAAATTAAAATAATTTTTTGTACATGTAACTATTATCATGAGGGGCGGTACATATGGAAGTCTTCCCAGAATTTGCTGTCAGGGCCATGGAATCCTCCCTTATATATACTTCAGAAACGCTGAAACTATGTTTCTCCACTCCTGTTGTCACTTTTCTGGCTAAGTCCAGCACTGTAAACTCCCTCATAAACAACCCCTGATTTGTTGCCAGTTGAGTGTCTGGTACCGGGCTGACCTCCTTTGCTGCTTCCAATTGAGTATACAGGAATGTGGTATTTGCTGTGTTGGATCATGTCAGCTGTTTGTATTGTTTGTTGGTTGTGATAAGCAAGAATAACCAGTTTGTCCCTTGATGTCTGGATGGGCTGGCTGATCTTATGAGTCAAAGAATGGAAGATAATGAAGAACTTGAAAATGGTAAAGGTGGAATAAAAATGTGTAAATTCATTGTATCGGCTACTTGCAAAACGGTGCATAGGGATTATTAAGGTAAAGATGCCTGCGTTCTGTCGTAAAAATGCCGACCTCCGTATTACTATAAGTGACGGCGCTCTAACCAACTGAGCTAACAAACAGGCTTGACAGAGGAGCGATAGATATCATCTTAGGTGTGCGGAGGAGTGTTGAAAAAAAGGTGTCCATCGCTTCCAGCGGATAGCATCAGACCGGTATAATTTAACATATACAATTTATATTTGTTTGTGAAATTATTCTCCAATGTAGACAAGGATCCTTGTCTACCTGGAGAACAAGTAGTGAATTTGAAAGGGACTTTGTTGCAATTGTGCTATTCTTCCAGGGTTCTCATATTCCATCCCTTTTTCGATCTTTTGCAACAGAAAGGGGATGCCATTTATTTTTTCCAACATGGTGTATTTTGAATTCTTACCCTTTTTATTTTCTCTTTCTCTCTTCTGCAATTTTAATCGCTATTTTACTATTGCATTCGGCCCTATGTGTTGTATCAATTTTTAAAGTATAATTTATGGGTTATGAAAGAATACCATTTTTCATAGCTTTATAAGGTGAGTGGGGGAATGCTCAGAAATTGGATACTGTTTCTATATAAAATACCTTAGATTTGCAAGAGGATGTTGAGTTGGAATTTCCACCTCATTATTGTGCATTTTTTGCTCATCTTTACCTGAAATAAAACTTGAATTCAAGCTTGTATGTATATTACACTCATGTATGTCCATGTTTACCTCCGTATGTAGGGGCGTTACTTCCGATTGGCAATACGCGTCACTGCAGCATGGGTGCGTGGACAACGCCAAAAGTATTAAAGCAATAATAGACAAACAATTTTTTTAAGATTTTCAACACGGTTGCAGTGGGTAACTGGCTAGTAAACTGCACCTTTAAATGGTTCAGCTCAAAAATGTCTATGTGCCACAATCGAAGGTGATTTTGCATTAGAAGAGTTAAATATCGGAGATTTCCGATAAATAATCAAGACGGCTGCTGTAAATGGCTTTCCCAATATAAACATAGCCGGAATAAGCGGCCGCCCCGTCCCATGTCTACGCTCCAACCCATTAGTTTGTTTGTTAATTGGTTCAGGCAGTCAAGTTGGAGGTCATATTCGTGAGGTTGCACTATTTCAGTTCTGCCATAATTACATCTGGATCCCAATTCTAATTACAAAATCGCTTATTTTATGACAAAAAATATGAGCATTCTCGTTTGCACGTGTAGTTTCCTAGACAATACCAACACCTGTGCAAAAAAATATGAAATTTGAAATTGGGTGGCGCTCTCAAAAATGTGCTGTTATTGCTTTAAAAAATCATGCAATCCGGCCGAATATGAATATTTAATGATTTTATTTTGTAAGTAAGCAGGAGGGTCGTTAAAAATTAACGGAAAAGCCCGTCGGGCCATAAACAAGCGTTCATACCCAAAATCCTATGAATGAACCCCCTAATGTAGTGGAGCACACTGGTTGGCAGATCGATAATTACCTGCACTATAAATCCTCATATCTGGAAACTTGTGATCAAAGTTGTGCCATTGTCTGAGTCAGTCGCTCATGATTTCACAATCTCACATCTTGTTCACTCTTGGGCATGCTTGATTGGTCTTGCTGAACATGAAAGAACAACTCTAGAGTTTTTAAGGGTAAGGATAATGCTTATGCTTGATTGAGTCATTATTCCGATCCCAGAGCGAGCGAGCTTCATTGAACACTTGAGAAGCATCTGTCAGAACTTTCTTGGAACATTGACCATCAATTCTTAAGTTAGATTGCTCCATGTATAGATGTGTGTTTTCTTAGTAATCTTCCGTAACCTCAATTTTTAAGATCCATCAATTGATTAATAAATGAGAGAGGAATTGTGTTCTGAGTTAGTTTTTTTCACAACAGTGCAGTATTTTTGCACAGTCCGCACGAACTTCCCAGTTTAGTATCTTTGTGTTTTTTCGCGTCCGTCGTGAGAATGTCTGTCCAACTTCTGGCAATCCTTCCATGCTTCCTGCCTCTATTGCTTGCGTAAGAAGCCCTTCCACTTCTGTTTCCATTTTCTTTCTTCATATAGTGTCAAGTTCTCCTTGTCGGAGCAGCCAATTCAACTCATACAACGTTGTTCCAGTCTTGGTTTCAAAGTGTGCAGAATTTGGATCTTTTGCTCCAGCTCCTTTCCTTCCATCCCAGTTGGATTAAGGACTTGACCAACCGCGTAAGGCATCCACGGTCCTTGTCCTTGCCCTCACATTGAAGATACTCTTTATTTCCTCCGTTTGCTGCATCATGTTCTCACAAGAGCGTGTGTAACCATCTTAAAATCCTTTTAACCCTTCTCACTGTGCTTTGTTTCGGTCTCCGAAGAGGCAACGTCTCATGAATGTTTCGGATAGTTGTTAATGTCCTATCATGTCGCTGTATAATCCAACAAACTGTGGTTTTTGGGATTTTCACGAGTTACGAAACTTTGTGCAGTGATTCACAGCGCAATCAATAGCAGTCTTGAAGTGTTGAGCTGCTTTGTCTTCATCATTGTCAACTCTCTGTATAAACAATTCCTATCTGAAGTTAAAGGGTCATCTGTTTCTGTGATAAAGATTATGAGTGCCAGAAGACTTTAAAAAGCCACATCTCTGCCTCTTCAATCATCCCTAAAGCCCTGCAGGTGCTCGGGCATTATCCAAGGAGTGCCATGTTGTTTTGTTCTGTTAGCTTCAAATAGCTTGAAAGCAGTCTAATGCCCATGCCTGCCTAGAAGATTCTTATCTGTCTATAAAAGTTGTGTTTCTTTCCAACTAACTTTGCCTTCTTGCATTGCTTTCTCTTTGTCTGCCAGCCTGGAGGCGATATTTATCGCGATAGACTAGACCATTTTGGTGGAAGATGTATGTGTCCTTGCTGTTGCTTCACAGCTTTCTCAAATGCATCACTGTCATCGGCAAACTGCTTTGTCCTCCTGAAAACGTCTTCCGCCATGCTCAGAATAAAATGTATTTGTTGGGTTGGCTTGCCACTGCTTGTCTTGCATTGTCAAGAGCGCCACCATTGTCTCCTTTGATGAGTAGACAGTCTATAACGATGCACGTGCCAGAGCATGGTCCACTGTCAATGATAAGACTTTTCCATACAAATCTTTCTCCTCTGTCATATCTTCAGTGAATGTAAGGCTTGATTTGTCGCGAGCCTGAACCTTCCTAAATCACATGGCAAACCAAACAACCACTGAGTGTATTTGGGTAGCACCTCTAACTCACCTCTACTGCTGATCTATAGTATTTCTCATGTCTGCATATTTTGGAGAGAGCCCCAAGCGAGAAAGAGCAAATGCCCCTGACTGAATCTACACATGCTCTTGGACACTTGGTTGTCTGTTCTTTTCATCAAATCTTCAAACTTCTTCCTCCAGCAGTGTGTCAGGTTCATTTAGCTTGCGAGCAATGATTGCTTACTATCTTTTGCAACAATTAAAAATCCATTTTTTCTCCATCTACTTCTGATAGAGCATTTATTTCATACATGCTCTCTCTAAGCACTTGCCTGCATTGGCAGGATCTGGTTTAGGATGCTTGAAAAAGACATTTGGAGAAAGCTCTGGAAGAGAAGAGCCTGTATTTGGCCTTTCTGGTTGTGTGAACTCCAGGTTCTCTGTTATCTGAGAGTTCAAAGGCATCCAAAGTCTTTTGATGTTTTCCACTTCAAGATTCCAGTTGAATGTGATGGGGGTGCATCGGCTTAAGACTGTGGAAGCTCACATGTTTAGTCAGGCTCAAACACTCAAATCACTAGACCCTATGAACAGATGAAATAATCATTTTGATACCGATCTTACTGCAAAGGTTAGTGCACATGAATTGGAGATAAAGGTATGACTTTTGGGAACCGGGTCACTCTATCCTCTTTACGATGAATTGAAACCAAGGCGCTACCATATTTTAAGCGAAGCACATTCCTCCATGCAAAAATATGGTGTTGCTGGTTGCAATTTGTTGTAAAGAGATTACCAGTTCCCAATATCATCCCTTTATTCTCGTTCTTAAACAGCTTTATAATTTGAGGTTTGTAACCCAATTGTGTTATCCATATGGCTTAAATAAAACAAGACAGGACCACCACCACCCACTGAGAAAAATAAAACAACCTGTTGAACGAACATATGCAATGAGACGCAACATTGGCAGGCACGCACGCACGCACAAATGTACCAAAACGGCTGTTTGATGGTCACATTTATTATGACAAAACCAGAATAAAAAAATATCAACAGCGACACAATTTTGACAACTGATTTGAATTATTTATTCAACTAACTACATCCTGTGTAAATTCTATGAAATTTCATTGCGGGCAAATACGATTTTTCTTCAAAACTGAGTTTAACACGTCTTTCTATGGAGAATGGACACATAGAGGGCACTATAACATACAAATTATAACCTTTGTAGACCTATATGGCAAGATTCCCACAATGGATTTGTTAGATTTTGCACAGATGATAGCTCTTGCATGTCCCTACTTATATCAGTTGTCAAAATTGTGTCACCACTGCTTATATTTGTTTTAAAAATAAAAGAGACAATTTGCATGGGGTCAAACAGCTGTGTAAGCACTTCAGCCTCCAAATAGCATCAATCCGAAGCGCATACTACCTGGATTCAATTATCGAATTGAACCTTGGCTTAAGCCTATGAGATTGCTTACATTTTGAAAGCCGTTTAAGAATGAATTTGATAGTCCACATGAAAATTGTACTTCAACCCCCAAGAGTAATACCTGCTGAATGGTCACAGTGGGACATTATTTTCAGCCAATCAGCAAAATGGTTAAGAAAGGGTGGGAAGGCTGAAGAGGACTAGAGCTGAAATATTTGGATGCTGCATTTCAATTGGTTATTGAAATAAATACGCAGTGTTATTTGACAATCATAAATGATGTGTGAAGGGTAGTTGTGCTCAGGAGGGTAATGGAGAAACTGGATGAAGAATAACATACAAAATAAACTACAAATTATTCAGCACATATTGAGTGGTTTCATGGAAAATGGAATTGTATTATTAACCAAGAAAAATAACTTAAACATCGACCATTGCATTATTTAAAATTCCCTAAAGAGCTTCATACCCAGACCCAGATTGGACTAGTGGTCATTTTATATTGAGTGTGAAGAGAAAAAGCTTAACATTGCAACATTTGGCATGTAAAACTTATAGGTCCTAATATCATAATAATAATAATAATTAATTAAAACAAATTCTTTTTAATTTCCTCTTTTTTGTTTGTTTTAAAAGGTCCATGCCCCAATCGCAAAATTTGCGTCATCCCCTGAACCCCAAGCTTTGTACTGAAGTGGTCAATAAGTGGTTTGTAAGGAAAGCTGTTTTTCTCATTCACCCTTAGAAATCTTAAGCTATAGCTGAATGTGGGGAGCCCCAAAAAATAGCCCTATTTTGATTTCAATCAATATTCATTTTACCAGTACGCTATGGACTAGACGGCTCGTATCCAGGATTTTTTATTTAGGGTCGGGGGACAATTTTTTTTCAAAAGGCGATTTCCCCCAAATTCCCCCCTTTCCCAGGGGTGGTGGGGAAAGTTCAGCAAAAGTGAACATTTTTTACCAACATTTTTAACCTTTGTTTGCAAAACAAGCCATCAGTAAAGACCTTATTTTTTGGCTCGCTCCAACTGCAAAACCTATTTTTCTGGCCTTTTTAGCCCGTTTGATTATCTGGGGGGGGGGGACATTTTGGAATTGAGGTGGCATCCGCCCTCTGCAAACCCCTCGCCATGCCCTCACTGGTTACAGGCTTGGGCTAGGAATACATATTTTTAGCTTTCACTATCAAAAACTGATTGAAATATCAAGGTCATCCTATCAGATGAATGTTTTATATAATTAAGTAGGTCATTCCCCCCTTTAAAATAGTAATGGAAAAAGTTTAAATATTTGGTTATATTATATTTTATTATTTCCTTGTGTCCCAAATCAGTCCAATAACATACAATATAGACTACTATTGCAAGCATCGTAACTTGGAACATTTCCACTCGAGCGACTAGGTTGTTAAATTTTCTTGATGTGCCTAGGTTTACTAATTAGAAATGTGCAGAACTGCGGAAGCCTTACAATGTATTATTGGTAATTGCTGGATGTGAACTGAATAGATCTGTGTCTGCACTGAAGCTATGCATGTACAAACACAGAAGCAATATGAACTATGAACTCTGTGCAGGGGTGCCATAAGACAGACGTAGATTAACATTAATTACGAAAGTTATGGTATTTTAAAACCTGTTCATTTTAAGGTTGCGTTTTGTTGTAGATGGATGGGTGGGTCGTTGGGCATGTTATTTTATCATTATGCGTGTCACTTGTTGGTATCGTTTTAATCACGAGGTTGAGATATGTGCCTTAAAATGATATTTTGTCAGGTTAATTATCTTTCAATCAAAAGGACTATATCCCAGGGGGCCAACTGTATTCAAAGGTTGATATGAAGCGTGAACAAGAAAATGGTAAAAAGGGTGATTGTACATAAGCGTACATTTGAATTAAGGTGTCAAAACAGCAAAATATGAAAAAAAAGGGTACGTTTTTCTTAACCTGAAAATTGTGTGTACGTTTGTTTAGGGTATGTAATACTCACACTAAGCAGATATTGTAAAAAATACGTAAATTTGAAATAAAGCAATGCAAGTTAATTAAAAGGGTATTTGATCCAGTTTAGGTGGGTAGCAAAACAGACAAAAATGCTTGTTTAGGGTTTATGTTTTTTAATCGGTGGAAATACTTGTGAGGCTTGCACTTTGTCTAGTCCATGTTCAGGAATCAATCCACAGTGGCCAACAGGGACTCTATGCTGTTATAAAGATACTAGACTGGAAAATAATTACCCACCTTTTATTTAATTGGGGTGTTCAGAGATAAGAGGTCAAAGGGGTGGTGTAGGGGTCATTTGTGGCCAGTGGGGTAAAATGCTTAAAGTGACAGGAAATTGTTTGCGGGTTTCTTTTGTACTTGTTTGTCCAATAAATCTTTGAAATGTTCTTGTATAAAGATGTTCCTCTGGTTCTAAGGATTAAAAAGGTATAAGGAAATTCCAGAAATGCTTCAATACCATGCTACACTGCAAAAAACTGAAGTGTTAAAATTTGAACACCAAGTTGGTGTCACGCTGTTGGGTTTATAGTTTCTGGTGTGGAAATTTAAGATTTAACACCAACTCCGGTGGTTGCTGCCTAATTTTAACTATGGATATCTTGTCGGTTTAATGTTTATGTGATTTGTTAGAGGCAAGAAGTTATAATAGAAGCACAAAATAACAAAATCAAGCATTTTCTACTAAAATATCACACGTTACAAATATAAATGTTAACACCAAAGTTTGGTGTTTATTAACACCAGAGGGAGTGGTCCCGTATTGACTCCAGGAGAGTGTTAAATTACACCAGTAGTGTCAATTTGACACTCAGCAGTGTTAAAAAAATGATTAACACCATATGTGGTGTAAAATTAACACCAAACAGTGTCATAGCATACATTGTAACACCAACATTGGTGTTAATATAACACTAACATGGTGTAATCTAACACCAGTGGGTGTGGTCCCGTATTGACTCCAGGATTGTGCTAAAATTAACACCCATGTTGTTATCTAACACCAGTGGGTGTGGTCCCGTATTGACTCCACAATCCAGGATTGTGCTAAAATTAACACCCATGGTGTTAAAGTTAAAACTCCAGTTTTTGCAGTACTTGTTCAACATCTTCATAAGATAGCAAAGTATAAATAAATCATTTCAAACATATTTTAATACCAAACTGTTTTCATAAGATAGCAGAGCAGAAGTATAAATGATCTCACACAGATTTTTATTTTACATCACAATATCTTCATAACATAGCAAAGTAGAAATATAAATCACACATATTTTTGTATTAAACTATCTTCATATGATAGCAAAGTAGATATAAATAATTTCACACAGATTTTAATACCAAACCAGACTGTTTTCATATGATAGTAAGCAGAAGCATAAATCATCTCACACATTTTTATACCATACTATATAAGGTAGCAAACAAGAAGTATCAATTATTTCGCATATTTTATATTTTATGTCACAATAGCGTCATATGATAGCAAAGTAGAAGTATAAATCATTTCACACAGATTTTAATACCAAACTACGTCATAAGATAGCTAATTGCAATTGTAAATAATCATCTCACGGGCCATTCTTCAAAAAAGGAAACCTTTTTGATAAAAAATTATGTTAATGGTATTGCATATTTCTCTACATTATCACATTAACCATCCTTCCAAGTTTCCTGCATGATATTTTGAACAATATGTTCAACTCAAACACCTGCGCCGTGGTGGAACCTAATTCTTGGAGGACACTATACTATACTATAGGGGAGGCACCAGGTTGGTGGCAGGGGATGCCCCACCCCAAGAGTTTCAAAATTCAGGAAAACAATGGTTTAAAGCAAATTAATTGTGTAAAAATTAGAATTTCTTACCTATACAGAGTGAATTAAAAAAAAATTGTGCATGAAAAAACACAAAATTTGGACCCTGACCTGTTTACGCAAACTGTTATGACGCCGTGATGTTTTTTTAGGTCTGCAGTTTGGACTTTCTGTGCTGACAAAATGATTGTAATTGGGGTGAAGGAAAATGAGGTAGTTAGTATGGAAGATTTTCACTAGCCCTGACAAAATCTCAGTTGGGGTTAGATATCGAGGAAGGTTTTTTTTAAAGGCAGAACCAGATTGTTTATTTCTGTGATTTTAATCATTTTATTTTGGGCCTGTCTTTAATTTTCATTATGTTGGTATGGTCAAAGGATTCAGGTCTAGTGAAATAAGGACAATTACTAACATCAGAAAAATGAGACGTAGCAGATTTAGGCTCCGATGGGGTAAAAAAAATAATTTTTTCAGGAATTGTGAGTTTTTCAGTCTATGAAATCATCAGACTTCTTAGCTTTAAAAGAACACTTTACACCATCAAAATCGGAGGTTGCGTTCTGATTTATGGCTTTTGATGAAATTAAACAATATGACGGAAAGTTGGGACTTATTTAGGGTTTCCTAGTATAATACATTAATTACAATTCTTATGTTGTACAACTTTTGCCAGCTTGTCTGCAAACCAAAGGTGATTTCTGTCCAACACGGGGCCCGGCTCCTTGGTGTTTTTGGGTCTACACCTTGTGGGTGGGGGTGGGGTCAGGAAGCCTCCCCCCAATTGTCCTTAGTGTCTCCCTTTTAAGGCAATCGTCGGCGTGGAGGCAGTCGCTGTGGCGGGCACAAGGTGGCCATCAGCACCGTACAGCCCAATGAGGCTTCCCGATAGCCGTTGTTTTGTTCTGGCGGGAGGTGACAGCCTTGCATTCTCGGCAGAGAAGCAAGAACAGTGTGACGTTGAAAATTTTGCTCTTACTTTTGCAAGAAGAATTACCCCTGTGGACATTAATCTCTGATGACTCTAAACCTAAATGCTCGCTCTCTTGGAAAGAATGGGCATCCGGTGGCACAGCCCGATGTCTGGAAGAGCTCATTGTGGGGAAAAACTGTGAGGAGTTTGTGCCGAGTTTCTTCAAGGGCCAGCAAGCTGAGTAGCGGGTGGATTGGTGAAGGGAGGGCCAAGCTGCTGGCCTCCCCAGTGAGTTCAGATTCGTTCCAGGCGCGTCGCCTTGTAGATTCCAATTGGGTCGGTTTTTAGATTTTGCACTGTACGGGGTGTCGTACCCTTGTGCTGGTCGGTGGTGGTTATGAGGGGTTTTGTGCTGTTTCCATATAAAGCTAACTAAAAAACTTCAAGGTAAAGATTTGGCAGTTGCCGGGCAAAAAAGCCGTTGCGTATGGCGCCGTATGGCAAGAGTAGGGGTTCACTCAAAAATTGTCATGCATTATTGGGGCCTTGTCAAGTTAGGGGGCGTTAGTATAGCTTATCCGGTGAGTGTTCCTATCTGATTAAATAGTTTAGGTTGCTAGGGGCCGTATGTTTGCAGAGATTTCCGTTTGTCTCCTCCCATACTGCTGGTCAAACCCCCTTTTCATTCTTCGAACTATACAGGTCCTTCACAACATCGCCGTGGAGCGCCAGTACTAGGACCGGGGCGAGCAGTATGGGATCTCTAAAGTGGTACGTTGGGTGGTTGGGTTGTGTTGAGGCATTTTCCGAGGCCGAAAGGGTGGGGTGACGTCACAGGTTCGTGAAAAACCGGGAGAATCTGAAAGGGGAATTCCCAATCAGGCAATGTATCGATGTGCTCGATCATGTTGGGCTTTCAGGTGTTTATAAAGCGAGTGGAAAATGCAGTAATAATAGTACTGGGTTTTGAAAGATTCGGTAAGTAGTAGTGGCCTCTTTCTAGGGGATGATGTTGGATGAAAGCGCGTAGACCGACTGCTGGTTGGCGATAGTCCCGCACAGAGGGGTTTGTGGTGTTCGTGCTCAAAGAGCGAATTAGTTAGGTTAGGGAAGTGTGGAGTGAGAATTTTTCTTGGTATAATGTTGTTGTGCTTTCAATGTGGGGGGCTTGGCCGCCAGCGTTACACTGGGGTTCACTCAGGAGCTAAATAATTGTTAGCAATGGTATAAGGATAATTATAATGGTGTGTGGTTTTGGTTTAGGGGATAAAAGTAAATAGATAAATAATTAAAATAAATCACAAAAAAAAAAATTAAAATTAAAAAAAATAAATAATAAATAAATTAAATAAACTAAATCATAAAATAGTGGAAAATTAAAACTAAAAAAAAAAAAAATTTTTAGGTTGATTAATCTATATGTAATAATGTGTTGTTTGGTCCTGGGTACCAGGATAAAATAAATATAGTGATGTAAATAAATATAAATACCTGGTCATAAAATGGCAATAATAGGTCAATTATCGTGGGTGGTATGTGAGGGTGCCCCATGGAGGTGCCTTCATGTTGTCTGCAGCGAATGTTGGGTTCTTTCATTTTTACAATATTTGTAAGCATATGGATAATAATTACTATAATTTAGGGGTTATGGAAGGCTTGCACTCCGTGATCTTCGCCCTTGTTTGGCGGTTTTTTGGGGAAAATGGCAGTAGTAGTAACGTCAGGACTCATTCTTTTGCATATGTTTGGGTTGTGTTTGAGGCGGATTCCGCTCATATGCGGGAGTTGGTCTGGACTGTTTGATCGAGTCAGAGGCGATTAGTAAAGAGATTGTGAAGTCCTAAGCCTGTGCGGATGATTTTTGTTTTTGAGGTTGGACTCCGCTCCATGAGGGATTTACTTGAAACTGGGATGCTTATCATAAATTCGTGTGGTTGGATGAGATAAAGTTGGAGTGTTGTGAATTGGGCCCTTGTACTTTATGAGATAATCGGTCGTATTAATTTGGGTATTGTTTTGAGATGGGCAGTGGCCTGGTTTTTGTGTATAGTAATGGCATTGCGGTGTTTACAACTGGTATGTAATGTACTTGCTCTCTTGCAAGCTCCACTTTTGAATTTCCTTGGCTGTGAGCACACCACATTTGTTTGTGGGTTGTCAAGGGCCCCCTCTGGGCTGGGTACAAGAACACACTTTTTGCCAGCTTGTCTGGCCAAAGGTGGTTTTGTCCACACTGGGCCCGCTCCTGGCGTTTTTGGTCTCCCCCCCCTTTGTGGGTTGGGGGTGGGGTCAGGAAGCCTCCCAGCTTGTTCCTTGTGTCTCAGCCCTTTTCAGCATCGTCGGCCTTAGTGCCAGTCACTGCGGCGGCACAAGGTGACGTCAGCACCTTACAGCCACTGAGCTTCCCGATTCGCGTTTGTTTTGGTTTCTGCCGGTAAAGGTGACAGCCTTCGCATTTTCCCGGCTATAGAGCACGAACCCAGGTGACGTGTGAAACTTTCCCTCCCACCCCCCCCAATGGCAAATTTCTGGGTAGGTGGGGGCGCCCTGGAAAGGTGCTGGCCTCTTCGTAGGTGTAGCTTGGCCATAATGAGTGTAGGGCAGGCCGGGCGGGCGGGTACCCTGGCGGGCTGGAGTATGTCACTAGCATGACTTTACACCGTTCTGGTCCATGGGGTGGGCCCTTTGATGTTTGGGCAGGCTGTAGGTGGTTTTGGGGGAAATGGCAGTAGTAGTAGCGTCAGGACTCATTTTTCCATAAGGTTTTGAGGGTTTTGTTTGAGGCAGATTCCGCTCATCGTGAGGAGTTTGGGGGTCTTGGAGCTGTTTGTCGAGTCAGCGCCTTAGTGACAGAAGAATGTGAAGTCCTAAAGCCTGTGCGGATGGTTTTTGGTTTTTTGAGGTGGACTCCCCTGCTCGCATTAGGGAGTTAGCTTTGAAATTGGATGCTTAGACATAAATTCGTGTGGTTGTGAAGAGATCAAAGTGGAGGTTGTGAATTGGGGGCCCTTGTACGTTAATGATGATAATCGTTCGTATTATTTGTGGTATTGTGGAGATGGGCAGTAGCCTGTTTGGTCTAGTAATGGGCCTTGTGCGGGTGTTACACTGGTAAGTAATGTACTTGCTCTCTTCCAGCTCCACGGTTAATTTTCCTGCTGTGGAGCACCACCAACATTGTTCTGTGTTGGTCAAGGTCCCTCTGGGACAATCTATTGTTTTTTCAATGGGGGCCGATATTAACATTTTTTGATATAACAATAGCGAGTTGGTTATTAATTTGTACAAAAAATAAATGTCCAGGTAATTTCTTATGTATTTTCTTTATTTTCACCCGGTTATTTATAATTATCTTAATTCATATTGATAATAACTGGACTTTTTCTACCTAACAATCTTATAACTTTACATATACCCAATTTGAAATGTCGATCATTGTTTGTCACATGAGTTGTAGCTCATCAATGTCCAAAAGCCTAATGGGAGTTTTTTTTAATAAAACCCTTCAGAATTAATTTTTTGAACTCAAAAATGTTCTAAAGTTTGACATTTTGAATATTTGGGGGGGGGCCACAAAATGGATTTTTTTTTTTTTCCCCAAAAAACAGGCCATCAACGCCCGCAACAAACTAACTCCCATAGCTGTCCCTGCAGCCAAGGTCAGATGTGAACTACTAAGCTTAAGTGTGGACTGTAAGTTTTCGATCCCTATAGTAATAAGTAGATGCCATTTTAAATAACATTTTTCTTTTATTTTCTCTATTTTATGCAAATTATGTTAAATTAGCTCATTTGCATATTATAGGTTTCCCCGATTGGTGATGAGAAAATGCATCTTTATGTTTTTTTGTTCTTTCCTCTTCAAGAAAAATATATACTTATTGTGACTATTTTGTCATAAAATAATAAAGAACTTGATACTCGAGAAATCACTGGTTTTACCCTTACCCCCATCGGAGCCCTTAAAGAGCCTCTTTTAATAGAATAAGAGTTGATCTTGTGCTTAAATTATTTTTTGTTATTGCCTCACATGATATTTAATTGTGAAGCTGTTTTCTTTTTTTATTTTATAGTTTGTGTTAAGTACTTATCTCATGGTTCATAGCTGTTCTCTTTTACAAGACCTGTTGTATTACTATGTTTAGGCTAAATAGTAAAATTTTACTCTCTATTTTTTGTAATGCGATTTGACCTTGTTTTGAGAAGCCGCTATATCAAATGCCGTTGTATTGTAATTTGTATGAAGATCATTGTTATTTTTATAAAAAGGTAGAAATCTTGTGAGGTTCAGTGATTCTCTTGCATATCTACAAGTCTTTTGGCAAGGCTTGTGGTGGTGTCATGATTTATTCACTGAGTCAAGCTGATCCGGCCATAAAGCCGTGTATCCATGATATGGAGGCTATTAACATGGCCCGCTTTGAGCTGTTGAGATCGGGAACCAGTCAGGATGGGTTCAACCCTACTCTTTATTATTTGTGCAGTTGTGATTCTCCTGTACACGGGACTGACCATTTAACGTCCCCTCGAAGGACGGGATGTTTTCATGGTTCATTTGCCACTTGGTCTTACAACACCAATCCCATTCATCTGGAAAATACCACAGATGAAGGCAACAGATCAGATTCTTTTCTGCCAAAATGGCTCAATAGCAAATTCTTAGTGCTGTAAATCGATCGTTGCAAGTATCGATTGTTGCTATTATTTTGTAAAACTTCCGACATGTCGATACACAAAATGGAATTACGATTAATCAACAAACATCAAAGGCACAATGTCAAAAACAGAATACACTGCTTAAAAAATAAGAAAAAAATCTTCAATTCTCCTTTAAAAAAAATGGCTTCACATCAATTAAAAAACACCAGGGGTAGCATCCCCAAGACCCCCAAGATAATGTTGAAATGTAGATTTCCAGAATAGAATGAGCAAAGTTTGCGATGTCCTGGGACCACTGCAGATTTCTCAAAGAAAATGGTGTGCAATAAATAAGAAAGTTACCGTCTGGTAAGCAGTGCAAAACCAAAATGCCCCACTACCTTGAGCGGCAAAACTACAATGATGAAGTCATCGGTAATAAATACTGTTTAAAAACCAATCGGTAAACGTATACAATCCCGTGACCTTACGACTCTGACCGTAGATCTGAAACACATTGTCTTGAATATTCAGAGCCCCTCAATCCAACGAACAAAACTAAAAATGACGAGAAATCGTCTACTTTGCATCTCCATAACAACCCGTATAACCATAAGAGAAATCTTAGTCTAGCGGTGCTGCATACAGTAAGGTCTTATCGGTTTCTTGCGGGGTGGGATTATGTGAAGCAACTTTTTCCTCCTCAGACCCAAGTTTCTTTTTAATCTCCCAAAATTTCAAAACTTGTTATACTTTTAGTAGCGAATGTGCTTTTTTTTTCCGTTTACCAAGACTTTTCCGGACATATTTGTGCAATTTTGAATTCTCTTTTTCACACTACTGACCCCATAAAGGAGTCTGCATAAACGGCAGGACTCGTCTTGTTTAGTTTTGACTCGATGTGTACCGTGTTGTTATTGGATGGAAATGATCACACGACCTAGAATAGTAAACCCATTGCATGATCACAAGCACTAGTAATAACACTTAACGTCCATTCTAATAGGGCCTTGTTGTTAGGGTGGGGGTAATTGTCTTTAAAAAGGCCGCCTTCATATAAAAGTGGAATAAAAGAAAAATTATATTTGGTCACATCCAACTGCCAGCTCTCTGATTACGATCTTCAAATTCACTCCTCGGACACTAACTTTTCAGAGTAACAACCCGGAAGTTGGAAAATTCCACAACACATGAAATGGCGACCCGTTGAATCAACATGTTTTTCCGTATTTGTGATTGACGGTGATGGTCGATTGATTTAACTTGGCTATGATGTGCCGAAAATCTCTTGCGAAGTTCCTTTTCTAAACGCGGATTCTTCCGGGTCCTACTTGTAGTTTCTTTAACTTGTTGCCTCTTGTAACTCAAGCCTGTGTATCAAACTGGAAATTATCGATAATGTTTATCGACAATGTGTTGTTTGTCTTCCGACAATAATCAATATGTTTCATTATTGGCATATGCAGTGCTTCTTTTAAAATCCCTTAATCCTTTCCGTGGCTTCTTGTTTTTACTGATGCTGTCGAATCTAGGAATAGAAATGTAAACAAAAAGTATTTTAGCAACTATTAATGGCTTCAAGTAGATTGCAGAGGTAATAAAAAAAATAAATCATATATCAATACAATTTGTTTTTTTTATCAAGAATAAGGGCACCTGTCTCCCCACATCCCCTTACCTCTCTGATAATCAAGGTGACAATCTCTTGTATCACTAGTGGCATAATAAGAACACCAGTGTTGGCGACCCTGTGCTTTACCTGCGCCCACTTGGGCTTTTTTTAACATGCATCAAATTCTCTCAAAGTGGTATTTTTTGGTGGGTGCTTAATTCTACATGTATTTCCGCTACCATAAAACCCAGCCCCATGTGAACAAATGCAGAGTTGATAGGTTTAGCTTACTGCCCAATATTCTTCATTCATCATGTTTTTGAGGAGTCGAAGTGTGGGAAATTATCGGATCCAATACAACTCAAATGATAAAATTGGATGATTACACCCAATATTAATTGGTCTAATTGCTATGAGTTTTTAAAATATTGGGCTCGACTGTGGCTCGATCGCCCATCTTTTTCGCAACTCATAGCTCGACAATTAATTTGGGCTTATCGATCCAATTTATATCAATAATGGGGCTGGAACTTACCATTGACTTTTGACTTAAAACTATGAGCCCTTGGGTGCTATTATAATATTCCTTGGTATCTAGTTTTTTAAGTGTCCAATGCAAGTCCATCATTTCAGCTATTTTAAGGAATTTTTGTATTTTGATGAAATTTACCTTGCGCAGTGAATCTCTAATGTTATCCTGGTCCATCCACATTCGAGAACACCTGTTTAGATCGAGAGGGTCAATCTTTGCTAACACTACTTTTGTAGAACTTGATCAATTTTTTCCTTACCTAAACATTTTCTGGAACTCTGGCGACTATTCGTTCCACCTCAATCGCTGCTTTCCGAGCGCATCTACCACTTAACGAGCTCATAATCAACTCCTGTACTTTCCCTTGTTTGAGAGAAAATTTCTTAAACAAAGGAAGGCCACATGGGATTGCATTTGCAGCTACTGATGAGAGTGGAGAATTTGGAGACCTGTTAACTTGAGTAGGTTGAGCATTCAAAGATGCAATGTCATTGTTTTCATGTGTCCTCAGACAAACATACTGACTAATGTACCGTGTGAGCATTTTTACTCCAGTAGGCAATTTTTTTGCTTTTATGTTTCAAATAAATGTACTCAAAACTAAATTAGAATTAAGATACAGGAGTATTTTCCTTGCAAATACGCACACCAAAATGACTATACATTTAGACTGTGATTACCCCTAGCAGCTCTCCATGCATATTGCCGAAAAAGCAAAATACCATGCCTTGCCTAAGGAACACTGTTTTTCGTGGCAAGGTTTAAACCCATGATCTCACAACTGGGAGTCCAAAGTCTTACTGGCAAGTTACCAATGATGGTCTTGTTGGACATGAAAAAATGTGCATGTGCTTGTCTGACGAGCAGGGAAGTTTCTTCTTTTGGAAATGAATCATGACCCCATCGAGCACGGCCGAGCTTCAGGATCACCTGTGAAGCATTGTCCCAAAACATCTTTGGTACTCCTGGCCCATTATTCTCTAGTAGCGATAACTCCACTTAAAGTGCCTGTCTCTCAGTTTTCTAAAGATCCATTTCAAGATCCATCAGTTTAAGATGTCATTAGAAAGTTGCCCATCCTGCTGCTTTTTCCCTCTGCAACAGTGTAGAGCTTTACACAGTCAAGGCGGAATTCTAGTGATGAAATATTCCGATCTTTATTAGGAATCTGCCAGTTTGTGACACCCTTCCATACTTCCCCACTTCTACTGCTTCACAACTCGCTTTGCAACGAAAGAAATCTGTTGCTAGTTGTTGTCGTTGGGTTTGTGCCTGTTCCTACTTCTCCTTGTCGTAATGCACAGTCAATTGTACACTGCAATCGGGCTAGATCTGTCTTGACGTTTCAAATTTGGTATTTCTGCCTGGATCCCTCCAAGTCAATCCAGTTTGGATCAACACTTGATTAAGTGACCTATTTGCATCAAAGTCATTATCCTTGCCTTCGCATTGTAGATATTTATCATAGTATCATTTTTTTGCCACAATCATGTTCTCCCCGAGCCTGATAATAACCAAGCCCAATCATTTAAGCCTTCACTTGCCTTTCAGGTGGTTCTGAAGAAGCACACTTGCTCATTATGTTCCTATAGTTTGAAATGGGCCCATTCAATGTCACCGCCTAAGTTCCTCTAAACTGTGGGTTTGGATTTTCTCTGGTCACGGGTGATTTTATGCATGTGTCACAGCACAATCTATAGCATCAATTAAAGTCCTTTTCTTCACTTTGCAAGTATTCATCAAAAACAGAGCATATCTGTAGTTGTAATAGAATGTGTTCTTTGGTGCAATTTGTCTGTAAAAAAGCTACAATCGTGAATCATTATCTGCCTCATCTTTCATTCCTAACAGCTCATATGCACGAGCTCTGTCCAGGAGTGCCTTGTGTTTGCGTGGGGGGGTTTGTTACCTCCAATTGCTTTGTAAATCTGTATAGGCTTTTCTTACTAGATTTTGATCTAGATGTTCACACCTGATAAAGATCGCGGCTGCTCTGTATTTGTCACGATACACCAGACCCATTTGGGTAGAGATCTGTGTCACCACTTCTTGCCTTGCCGGCTCCTCAGGGCTTTAATGGCATCATCAATTTCTTGCTTTCCGATATACTTGCAGCTATACTTAGAATGTACTGATTGCCTGGTTGACTTTGATGGCTTCTTTTGCATTGAATATTGCTTGTTCCTTTTCCCTCCTTTGAGCTGCAGGCTAAGAGCCAAAGATGAACGTGCCAAAGCATGATTTCTATCAAGAGAAAGTATTTTTTCATAACAAGCTCTCTCCCTCTTGCATATCTTCAGTAAATTAATGGTGGCCTCTTGTGACGACGAAGCACCTATTACCAATGCTAACCCAAACCTCCAATTGCATGTTTTTGGGGTCCACATGTACGGGCTGCTCTTTAGTAGTTTCTTACATTCTTCAACTTCGCAGGCCTAAACGAGAAAGCGCAAAAGCCCATACTGATTTTACCCTGCAGTAGACTTTTCGTCTTTTAGAAACCAGTTCTTCAATCGTTCCTCAAGATGTATCTGAAATATTGAGTTTATAGGTGATTTCTTGGATTGATTTTGCAACAGCCAAATGCCATTTTTCTCCTCTCATCCAGAAGTGCATGATCATTGCATATGCCTTTCGTATTGACTTGTCTGTGGCACTTGCATTATTTGTTTGCAAGACTTGAAGCTTGACATATGAAGAAATCTCTTGGAATAACTGTGCCTGGATTGCATTCCATTCCTATTGTTATGAGAGATAGGTTCTGTTATCTGCAATTCAAGGATCAGAGTCCTTAAGTGTCTTTCTCCATACCCCAATTGAAATGGGAATGTGCAATTAGGCCAAAACAGGAATTTCCATTTTGTATTGTGCTTGCTCTGTGTGAATACCCTTTTAAATCCTGTTGATATTGATACACATGCAATACGAACCTTAGTATGTATTTACTATTCCCCAGAAAGGTTCTCAACCAAATCAAAAGTACAATGGTCCCTGTCCACTATCCAGAAATTTTTTGACTCCCTTTCGACCCTTCGGTTTTGATGATTTTCAATTAGGCTATTATTTGACTCCTTTAATGCCAAAGGTGACCGATTTTGGCAATGTGGACATGCAGAACAAATGTCTGCCATGAAAAATCGCTGTGAACACTCAAAGCTTATTAAATCATATTTTTTCAAACATGCCTCACCAAAACTTTAATTAACAGCCAATCATGGCTGATGCCATGCTGATTAACAAACCTTGTCATATGCATTGATCACTTATGTCCTTGACTATATAATATAATTATAACACATGCAATATAGTTTTCTATTTTGGCAGGTCTCGTGCATAATCCATGGGTGGGGGGGAATCATACAAATGACATGATACAGAGACAAGCTGAAGTATGGGGCTCATTTTTAGGCTGTATGAATTACCCTCCCCCATTTAATTCTCCAATTTGTAGTCTAGACATGTGAATTTTATTTACACATTGTATTTTTGTTTTAAGGCTTTTGCCCCATGCACATATCCATGTAGAAGTTGACCATATAAACAAAGAATAGACACCAGGGCTGTGAGGCTTGAGAATAGTTTTGTTCACACTGTCACAATGCTATTATTTTCAGCTCAATTTTTTTGGTATTTATTCCAATTTCACAGTTTTTCAGGATTTTCATTGCTTTCAGGAGTTTTCCCCAAACCCAATCACATCCCTGATACATGTTGTAATGTCCAGGATATTGCCTAAATGGCTGGAGGATTCTAACTCCATGTTACCTATAATGCATGCTACTTTATGTCTATCACGGCAAGCCACACTGACGTACCATTGAGCCAGTTTGCTTTGGGCTGAGTAGTGGCATAAACTTTAGAACAATACTGGATTTTCCCATAGTGTTTGTTGATCTTATTTTTCCAATGAAGACTGACTATTTTGTAAAACTTTCATATTAAATGAGACTCTGGCACATTTGAAATCGTGCAACCCCTCTAGATGTTCAAAATTGATATTTTGCATGTTGTAAAGCGTTTATATAAGCTTATTAATACATTAGCCCTCATCAGACGCGCTATGGTACACAGAACAATTTTATAATTAATGTCGACGGCGACATTAATCAGCAGACAATGCGGAATGGCGTGTAAACACAAGAAAACACATGCCAGAGTTTAACTTTCAACACGGCATGCGCCTTGTTTGACTGGTCTGTGATCTTTGTGGTTTTAATATCAATGATATGAAATCTATGATAATTCATTAATGACCCATTTGTTGATCAGTTACGGCAGACGTAAAAGTTAGCCTACAAATTCTGTGGATGGCTTTAGCCTTTTATTAATGTCCCGATCTGTTTTGAGGTCTGTTATTTTTATATGTAAAAATATATCTTTATTCTCTCCATGGCCTAGCGCCTATCCTTTGCAGCAAATTTAAGAAATTTCATATTTTCTGAAAATGTGCCAGTGCGCTTTACCAAAAACCATTTGTTTTCTTATTAATAATAAACATTGTTTTTCCGTTGAGACATGCTGAGCTGCAACTGGCTAAGACCATGAAGAATCAGGTCATGTATCATGTGTTTATACAATATATCTGTGTTTCATTAAATTACAAAGTTTTTGTTTCTTGAATCAAATCATAACTCCCCATTACTCCTGATCCTTAGATGGATGATAAATGTTAATCGGACAATAAACTTGCCAACTATATTATTTGTTTGGCATGATCCTTATTAATGTCATTAATACATGCTGGCCTGCTGCACACACTTGATCATTGGAAGATTGCACAAATGCAACACCGGAATTGTCTAAGTACAGAAAGTACAAACAACAACACTGCACTGCATTTCCATGTTGCATGTCCACGTACATTTGTACACAATGAAGAGTTGCCTTCTGTTTGAAGCCCTTATTGTCATTACAATTATTAATATTATTTTTTTCATTCCTATAATGGTATTTCGGAAAAGGGACTCTAACTTTAGTCCGCAGTTTAAATTGAGAGTTAGTCCTACAGATGGATCTTTTTCTTTTCAAAATACTGTGAAAGTTAAATGTAACAGGAGAGAAAATTCCTCATGGCTGGACCGGAACAGGTACATCCTGAGGAATTTTCTCACCGGTTACAACACATTTTAGAGTTTATGTTGGAAGCGAGAAAACTCCAATCATGAGACTAACCATGTTTACAACCAGGGACTAAGTTAGCTCCATGCAGAATTCAGCCTTAGAGTTTTAAGCTAGTGTTAATTGTCTTAAGCTGTAAGGTCCCTTAAAAAGATTAGTTCTCATAGTAGCTAAGTGAGAGGAGGTTAGTTAGTTTTTATTTTTTTAATAAAGGATAGCTAAAAATATGGTGTGTTCACAGAAATTGCTTATGACAACAACTTTCATGCCGCATCAGCAACAAACAATGAGGCCTTTTCATTTTAAGTTTTGAGGATTTAACCCCTAGAGGTCTCTAAAATCATATTAAAGGGACCCCCTTTACAACATTGTAAATAAAAAAGTTTGATATTATGCAAAAAGTGGAGAAAGGAGGGCTACAAGAATCTAATAATTTTTTTGTTATGCAGCCTATATTGTTTTACCATTTAAACCATTGTGTTGAATTGTTTCATTATTGATTCACTAAGTTAGGGATTATTTCTGTGATCCAAAAACATTCATTACATTTCCCGTGTTGATGTATAATTATTGTTTTCCAAATGTTTATTTATACTTAAAATAATTAAAAAACTCAAAAATATAAATCTCAATTCATTTGTTACAGCTTGTCCCAAAAAATGTTACACTACGAAACGACGCATTTTGATAAAAAGAAAATACAATGGGGCTTGTTTGGATCCATTTTAAAGCTCAATAAAATAAGCTTTAATATGCCATTTTATTTCTTTCCAATTGATATGTAAAATAAAGTCTGTTCAATCAATTATTAGAGGGTGTAAAATCAAAAACTGGTCCGATTTCCGCCTCAGGACATTTGGAATGCATGCGTGACTGACAAAATGAATACACGGGCGTCATAGCCACAGCTTCTTCCATCTTAAAAGACTACAAAAGATTTTGCTGTGTTGTTCTATTAAGAAAGACCTTTGAAATTTCTGCCACCGTGTTTTACCAAACGTTCATCGTTTGTATTCTACACAATTGCTCTTCTAACAAAGAAAAAGAGAAAATGTTGGCTGAGTCCTTGCTATTCTGGTCTGGGATCTGTTATGGAGTGGCCATGGTTGTATTTTTCCAATTCTGAGCTTATTAGTCATGTAGGATTATTATAAGGAAGTTCTCGCTCTTTTTTGTTTACTTCATGTTTTTTTATTTATTCTGTCTATAGAATCATAGAAGTCTGGAATCAATAAAAGACGTGTCTGATGTTTGGGTCATTTGGTTTGGTTGAACATCTGGATAATTTTTGGCGACGATTTGATAGGGTATAACTATGCTAATGAAAGTGAACTGATTAATATTTGAAAAATGCACAGAGTATTGCTGAGCATAAAGACAATGATCACACTTTATGACAAAATTAAAGTGAAAAATGGTATTGTCAATTTCTTCAAATAGGTTCAATTACTATTCAAGAAACCACAATCATAACGCAATTTTGAGTATGTTACAATTAGGGTTCAACAATCTTTTACAAGTGTTGTAACCACTGCCAATTGGACCAATCCGAATTTGTACTCTCCTTTTTTGACGAAGATATTTTTGTTCTACATATCGCTTTGAAATGAAAATACTGGCAAACTGACAGCTTATTGAAGTAGCTTTAAGAGCATACCAAACAGATACCAGTGCATACTTATTATTTACAAAATACCTGTGTTTCGGGGAGTGTTACATTTTTTGGGACAGCCTTGTTTAGTTAAGTGTCCGATTCAGGGACAGTAATGGCTAAAAATCTGAGTTTGGTCTGTGGTTCTTTTGTCTTGTCACTTGTAGAGTATAATAGGATACCTATAACAGGTTAGAGAACATTGCAACAATTGGGTTTTGATGATTTTTGTGTCACTGCCTAAGGCAGGAAGACACAAGGGATCACTTTGTCACTGTAGTGTCTGTTGTTTGATGTCTGTGTGATGTCTGTTGTCTTGTGTTGATGTCTGTTGTGAAAAAGGTGGGTAACATTTGCCTGTAATATTCCTCATTACTTTGATGGATTTAAACAAACTTGGGTCACATGTGCAAACATGACATTTCCCCCACTGTTGATGAGGTCAAAAGTCACATGCCAAGGTCAAAGTCGTGTGAGGTCAAGTTGTAAAATAGTGAAAGGTAAAATTGGACTCATTTGAAAAGTTGAAGTTCAAGTGGAACCAAATTGAATCATAGGTGCAACATGGGCTCCCTCATTTGTTGATGAGGTCAATGTCACATATAGCAAGGTCAAAGGTCATGTTAGTCGGCCTAATCATTCACTAACCCGCGATGGCAGGCGACACAAGAGGTCCGAGGACTGATGTATTTTTTATTTAGCAAATCCTGTGATAGTGCCTTTAAGTTCCCAAGTGTTTCAGTGTGGAAATCCCTCAAGGATACACGGGTTTTAAGGGTACCCCATACAATAACAGATGACCTTTAATATTTTGGACAGAATCCTATCAATGGAACAAATGTGTCCAAGATTAAAGCTCTTAAAATATGTAGACGATATATTTGTGCCCATCCCCTCCCCTGAAGGTATTGGTGAGTGCAGTTAATTTGGTATAAATGGCAATGCCAAAGTGAATTTTCACTCAGGGCAAGCCTGTCATATGAAGAATTTGATGCGCTTTCTGACCAAATTTACACCTATCAACATAAAAACTGGGTATTTAGGATTGTAAAAAAAATTCACAATTCATTGTTGACTGATGATTTATTTTTAATTTATGAAAAGGTTTTGATTAATATTCAAAAATATGTAAATTACATTGGAATTCGAAGAAGCTCACTAATATGTTAATGCTAATAACTCCCAAATTGGCATAGACCTATTAAAAAAAAAACATCAGTACAAGCAGAATGATCTAATCAACAACTCTGCAACATGCTTTCTAGTTGAAGAAAGAAAACCAAACTGAGATTTTGTGCATAAATGATTCTAGAACCACAAAGGTCCCAAAGTATAGGTTGTGTTTTGCTTAACCATTTCAGGTGAGTTTTCATGTGTAAAAGCATTACAAAAACATTCCAAATTGGGATACAAAAATTGAAGGTGCACTCTTAAAACTGGCCATGTCTCTTTAATTTGGAAAGTTGTAAAATTCTGAAAAGGGTTGTGGCAGCAAAACTCTGAATTTATAGGGTTTTATTTTCATATGGGATTTGGACAACGGCTTTCATTCGAATTCAGAAGGAAGGGCAAGTTAAATGCAACATTAACGTGCTTGCACTTGTACCTATTTCCTCTACTAATGTATGCAATAACTCTAAAAATATCTAGTCATTTTTAATAGAATCTATCTATTTGAATAGATTTCCTTATTCCAGGGGACAATACTTAGATTCTATTCCAAAATGAATCAGAAAAAAATCTATCAAATAAATGAACCGGTTTCTAGTCACATATTTGAATAAGAATCTATTAAGTTTTGACAAGATATCATTTAAAATTTGAATAGCAAACCAGGTTATTATTTGAATAGATTTTTTATTCATTTTGATAGAATCTAGATAAGTGTCCCTGGATAAAAGAAAATTATCAAATATGAATGATGCTATTAAAAAATTACTAGATATCTTGTTAGAGTGTTGACTTTATCAATATGACATCATATAGGCTAACGTGTAATGTCCAACGTTACTCTGATTCACCAAGATTTAAAATAAGAGATACCGGTCTGGCCGCCCTTTGACTTGGAAATCATCTGATGAAACTGCTGATTTTTATGTTAATTGAAGCCATTGATTTGGCATAAACAATGAACATCAACACCCAAGTATGTATTGATGAGTGTCTGCATTATTTTTAGATCTGCTGTTACATTTAACAACGATTGCCCAATTCAAAGTAACAGATTATATTAATATTTGAATAAGAATATATTTGGGTCTTAAGATGTGAAGCATGTAAAAGGTGGCGTGACTTTTGGGTGTTAGAATGACCACATTAGGGGTCATTGACATCATTTAGGTTGTCAGGTGATACCTTTAGGATGTAAAAATATTTAGGCCACTGTCCAGAACTGCCCAAACCTGTATGGCCGCCCTAGTGTCAAGCCACGAATGGACACCTTTGGGGTTCATTTTGAACCCCAAAAGGGTCATTCGGGCTTTGACACCCTAAAGGTTTCCAAAGGTGTCATTTCTGCCTTAAACACACTAAAGTGCATGCTGATACCTAAACGTGTCATCTGTATCTTCTGACACACTAAAGGTGTCATTCTGACACCTCAGCCGTGTCAACTTGACACATATTTACATGCTCATCTGAAGACCCAAAATTTGACACCATTTCGTTTTTTCAAAAAAAAAAAACTAAATTGAATTAAATTTAACAAAACATTGGGTAAATTTAATTTTAATAAAAGAAAAAAAAAACTTAGATTAAATTGGACCAGTAGTTTTACAGGGTGAACCGCCAAACGGTTGGTTAAAATAATTTTACCCATGTTGGCAATAATCGTGTTTCAAGTGTAATGATAATGAGTTTTCATTTGCACTTGTTTCAGTTTGGTTGGAACGATGATGAAATTATTTTTTGCAGGGAAAACAGTTCTTTAAAATCAAATTGAGGCCATCCTGATATTTGCGTGTATGGTTTTGGGATACGGCTTGCATTAGGCCTACGTGGTATAATTGTTTAATAACATTGGCATTAATATTGTGATATAGCCTACTCTCCTCAGCAAGAGTTAGTGAGGAATTGATTGATACCTATATCCGTAAATCATGTTCCTTGTCCCAATGCAGTGTACCTATGATTCTTCAATTACAAACTACATCCTCGTGGCATTTTCCCCGCAGTCAGTTGTGGGATGCAAAATGCTACACGTTGTACAAGTCTACATTGTGCAAAGCTTACCCCGGCTTTACCTAGATGCTTAACAGTTGCATGCACGGATATGCTACCGCGTGCACAGAAATGAACATCACACTCAATGCGAAGTAAATGCGGGGCCGATTACTTCCACCGCATTGTGACAGCCAAATGTAGCAGTAACTACGTATAACACACGTCAAGAAGTACACAAGTTCATAACAGATTCAAACAAGTAAAGTAAGTACTTCAATCAAAAAAATCGAAGAGATCCAGAATGAAATAAAACAGGCACAAAATTAACCTAAGTCAGTGTAGGTAATGGCGGATGATTCGGAAAGAAAGTTAAATGCGAAGAGTGACGTCAGTCAAATATGGCCAATCAACTGTTGATGGTCGCAACGTCATTTTGAAGAGAGGCACAGTGTCAAACACGCCGAATGATTACGGACATTTAATTGTTCAAGATGATACGATCCTTGTCAAAGGATAATGAATGTTATCATTTTGATTCGTTTCCTAATCAAATATATTTGACAAGGAATTCTATCAAAGAATGAATAGATTTTTATTAGTGTGTATCTATGTGTATTTACATACTGTAGTTTACCAATCACAATTTGTTTGAATGAAAATTGGGGGTACAAATTAAAAATTCAGAGATTTTGTGAAAAGAAGGTCATTTAATCACAAAATGTGGCGATTTTGTCCAATAAAAGTTTTTCAATACCATGCACGAGCATGCATGGATACCCAAAAAAAGTTTGACAGTGAGGGTACAGACTCTTCTTCAGCATACTCATACTCATAGGCAAAAAAAAAAAAAACACAGTAAAATGGCCCCCTTAAAGGTTCATGGTCCAATCGCTAGTAGCCTCAACTATCCCCAGAGACCCCAGATTTTACACCGTTTACCGGAAGTGGTCAAATTTCGGTAATCAGAAGAAGCTACTATTTTTATCATTTGCCCTGTGAAATCTTAGGACTAAGAATGTTTAGTTTTGGATGTTTTTGAGCAACAATAGGCCCCCATTTTGGTCGACCAATATTTAAATTTACCTTGGTACTCAATGGATTAAGATATCACTGTTTCTAAACTGCACTTAACAACGATTAAGTATCATTGCGAACTTTACAGATGGGGTTTTTGGGGTGAAGACCTTTTATCAAGATGAAATAATTTGGAGACTTAAATAGGGTCATTCCCTTTAAAATTCAATAAAATGGAATTTAGTAGGGCAAAATATTTTTCTTCAGTCACATTTTTTTTTCTTTACTGAAGGGCAAGAGGTTTTCTTATAGGAATCATAGGTTCACTTATTGATAATGTAATTGGATCCCTCAGAAAAACATTTTGTCCTATACCAGCAAACATATTTTAACCCTAACATGTAAGAAAACATTCCCGACAGAAAAACCTTTTGCTAAGGCAGTGACGCCTCATAACTCCACCTGATTCACACTCCACTCAGATTTTTTCATAACACTGCTGGCATGCTGGCTGTATCGACATGATTTTTAGTTTAATATTACCAGATGGGTTGTAAAAACTAGATGTTATGACTTTTGGAGTGACTTGGATTGGGCCCTTACAAATCATCTTTCATTCTGACTTATTTGTGTCCAAACTCAGCAAGGTTAATTGACATGCCCCACTCATCAGAAAAACAAAACCTTGAAGAATACTCATTTTCCTTGGTAAACCAACCAACTATTATAATATAAGCAAATTTTTGTTTGTTGCTCGTTCCACAAGTCATGAAGGCTTTTGTGGTTGGTGATCAGATTTGTTCAGCTAGTGTTCTTATCCGGGAGCCATGCGTGTATCCATGATACGGAACCGCTCCTAACATGGCCCGCTATTTGAGGCTGGGGCGGATTGGGAACATCAGGGGGTTTCACCCTCACTCTTATTCGACACTGCCGGCGATGTACATATACAGTTGTGACGCTCTGTACACGGGACCGACGGCTTAACGTCCCCTCCGAAGGACGGGATGCTTTCATGAATCCATTTGCCCAATTCCAAGTGACCATGGAGGAGACGGGAAATTTCTGTATTTATCAATAGCTGGTATATCCAGATCAATCCAGATTGGTAGTACCCTAATAAATCCCACAAGTGCCAACGACCCCACCGGAGATTCGAACCCGGGCATTTTGATGGTAATTCTGCGCCATAGCAAGCACCCTCACCGTGAGGCCACGATCAAGCAAAATTGAAATAATCTGCAAAAAGTTATTGCTATAAATAATGACTCATACAGTTAGGATTCCATACAACCTCTTTTATGAATTTTTATGACGTCTCGTAGACGTCCTTAGGTCAGGAATACCTATCAAACACAAATAATTGAGCCGTCGTGCACAAGTGATCAAATTTTATATAATAACATTTTTTAATGGATCTTTTAATGTCTGGTTCAAGACTTTGGTATGTCCAAACAAAATACTAAATTACACACCATATTTAAGATTAAATTTACTTAAGTTTGCTAGTGTCCCTTTGAAAGCGTTCAGTTCAATGACGATATGTCCCCACAGCGAAGACTCCAAAACGACAGCGCACAGTTCACATAATTTAACTACTCACTTCAGTATTATCCCATGGAAACTTCTCGTCCTGAAGATAACTTTTGTCCAGCGTCAAGACGACAAGGTTAAATTAAGTCCCTCGCTGAATAAATCCACATATATCAGTCCAAGGTAATCACCACGATTTCTATCTGCCACCATGTGGACTCCTATTTTGTGATTCCCTAGCAACTTTTTGTCGTCGGCTTCAAATACGAAAGTAGAATAATTACCGCACTCTGCTCACATGGAATTGTATATCCTGGCACTTTACAGGTCCGCTCCTCAAGGCAGAGTAAACGAGCTATCCTTCTTCTACTTGTTTATACTAGTGTATGCTGGCAGAGAGTCCTTCCAGTGATAGTATTTAACTACGATACACAAATAGATTCCCCTTTCTAACAATAATCATTACATCATTCTTATGCCTAAACATAACCTTACACTAGCCGAACAATCGGAATTCATCACCGAATTACATCACTGCATATATATAACTCTAATGGGAATTCCCAGATCTGGCAATGTTTTGGATCTTTTAACGCATAACACTGCCGCAGTTACCTAAGTTTACATCTTGGGGAATATCCCCACTTCCCCGATTGTGCAATCTAAACAGTGGCACTTAGCAAAAACAAGTCTAGGGAATCCCCTTTTCTCATCTTTTAATAGTAAACACAGTGCTTTTCCCGCGAGAAATGCTTTTCTCAAATAAAATTGAGAAAATAATATTTTTAAAAGTTTTAATCAAAAAATGGAGGCCATATAACATGATCATGTTTATTCATCCTCAACATAAATTGATGCCATTATGATTGAAGTTGTGACTTTTACAAATTTAATAATATAAATTCAAATCAATTTGAATTCATTGGATAACACTTGATAATTGACATTCATCATCTGATGGAGCATCCAGAACATTAAGTACAACATAGATCACATCATCCTAAGACTAAATTTATGTTAACTTCACAAAAATGGAGCATTTTAAATGTAATGTTATAGCAGTGTAATGCTATTTACCATCATCAATTAGTTTCCTTCCTCATTTCCAGCTCGCTTGATGTACATTTTTACTAATTTGTCAAAAAATGTCCTCTAGGGTGTTATAGACCAACATACATGTTTTGACTCATAAGAAAAGATTTTTCACAATACAACCACTCATGTAACACCATGCCGAAATTGCGGAAACTGTTGGCGTGGGAATAACATTTTTGAGTTTTGTGTATTCTGTTTGAAATTCAATTGTTTCTTAAAAAAAAAGAAAGTGTTGGAAGTGCTTTCTATCATCTTTTAGACATAATTAGCATATTCTTTCCTGTATACGAATCTGTACCACGACTTCCATATTTTGCTTTTTTGGTAGATGTGTTTGGTCCAAACTTTTAAAACATGCATAGAAAACAAGGTTGTTTGAAAGAAATTGGGGTATGTAATATGCTCATATTCAGAAGTTATAAAAAATTCATCAGTCACTTAGTTTGAATTGTTTAAATTGGGGGCCCACCCTAAATCACCATAAAGTGCTTATGGATGGTGCTAATACTGTGAATCAGTTTTAGAAATACAGGACTACCACTAATTACACATCTAGTTCTATTTTTAATCTGGCTTTAAACCTCCCTTATGCAAGTCCACCTTTTGCCATTTTCCCCCCATAAAAGGTACAAATTTTTGGAGAAAAGTTGACCAACAAAGGCCACTTTTTGGTGATGGTGTGTTCTCAAAGTCAAAAAAGGCCATTTTTGGGGAGGAGTTAGGCCCAGAATTGTATCAGATAACCATATGTTCCATAACACATTTTTTGTAAATCTCATCTATTCAAATGCAAGTAAACCCAAATTTAAAAATAAGTATTGTTGGGTTTATTTGAATGTAATGAGTTACCATTCAACATTGCTTGCTTTTTAATTATCAATTCTTACACGACTTGAGATTGTTGCGCAATTTCATTGGTTTCTTAGCCATGTAATATGAGAACGATATCACACCGTACAATGCATACACGGCAATGCGCTATGCATACGCACTGCTCGAGGCAATCGAAGGTCCATATTCCAACGGCAGATCGGATTTAAGAAGTTGGGTAGTATCGTTGGAAAAATCTACGCATATTTTCTTAGTATTTTTACGAATATAGTTTCTTATTTTTGAATAGAGTGTTAAGAATGAGAATACAAGTAATTTTTTTTTTTTTTTTTTTTTTTTTTTATTTTTTTTTTTTGTTTTTTTAGGCCTCTGCCGTGATCTATCATAGTCATATCACATGGGGGACAGCATATTGAGCATAAATCAACCCCATATATACTTGTAGAGTATTTATTCCTAAGTTGATTTATTTATCCTATCATTATTTTCAAAAAATGTGATTGGTCTCCATGGAAGTCCTGATATAAACATTTAACATCATGTAACAAATTGTAGATAACAACTTTTTGTTTAAATATTCCCAATATAAATACTTGTAATAGTATGAAATATGTATAAGAAAGATTATTATGCATATGAACACTGGCATTCATACAAACTCATCTGATTGTTGATGGCGGTATTTATTTCTCAAAGGAGTACACCATGGTATAAGGAAAAAAGGTCTGTTCCTTAAAGGACTAACAGTGGTTTAAAACTCCAGTTTAAAGCGAGACTCACTTTGAGAATACCAGTCATTTTTGTGCAAGGAGTTCATTCTAAAGGACTACTGTTCTACAATGGAGCAACAGATACATTATTCCATTGTTAATGACAAAGAGTTAACGAGTTTACTATTTCAACAATATGATTGCCGCGTTGTTAATTGGCGATGTGACACATGGTTACTGCTTCTGTACACATGACAACACTTATGACACAGCTGTTTCGTCACACTTGGATGATGCATGATGCATATCCTTTGAAATTGTTTTGGACATGCAGGATTCAATAAAATACTTAAGGGCGATGCCCATTTAATATAGGAGTTTTCCAGTGTGATAGAATGGACTTCACCCCAAACACCATCTGTAACAAAAAAGTTTTTTTTGCGTCCAATATTTCACCCGGTTCTTATGTGAGGGTGAAACTGATTTTGTAAGCCCAATAGCGTACTGTGTACAATTAATATTGTCACCAAAATGGGGCACATTTTCATTTATAACTTCCAACCAACATCTTTTAGCCCTTACATTTCATCCGGGTAAATGAGACAGCTTTCTTCTGATACCAAAATTTTTGACCACTCCGGTAAGATCTGGGGTCCCTGGCTTACGAGGCGAATTAGCGATCGGCCATGGACCTTTAACCTCTTGGTAACATGACATGTATAGATAATGTAGTGGTCTTTTTGTGTCGCCTGCCCTCAGGTCCGGGATCACTTTGTCACCTGTAGTTGAGTACTGTTGTTGATGTCTGTTGTTGATGTCTGTTGTGAACAAAGGTTACCATTGCCCTGTAAGATCCTCATACTTTGATGGAATTGAAAAACCAACTTGGGTCACAGGTGCAACATGGGATCCCTCATTGTTTGATGAGAGTCAAAGGTCACGCCAATGTCAAAAGGTCATGTGAGTCAAGTTGTAAAATGGCTGGAAAATGTAAAAATGGTCTCATTTGAAAAGTTGAGTTCAATTGGAACAACTTGAATCATAGTGCAACATGGATCCCTAATTTTGGTTTTGATGAGAGGGCCAAGGTCACATATCAAGGTCAAAGGTCACATATCAAGGTCAAGGTCTAAAGGTGTTAGGCCTAAATGCATTCCCTAACCGCGACGGCAGGCGACACAAAAGCGGTCCCGAAGGGACCAGATGTAGTTTTCTGAGAGGGAGAATTGTTTTTTTTTCATTTTATTGCTGGCTTTATTAAAACATATGATCTTAATAGACGATGAGGAGATTTCCAGGAAGAAGCGCCCCCAATTTTTCTCGAACCCCAGTTTTTTACATATTTGAATGCCCTTACCAATGTATTAGAGCACACCTAAGTGATAAGCCGAATACGCCATCTTATGTAATAACTGAAGATGTCGTACTTTCTGTCTGACGTGCACGACAGAACGTCAAAGCATGGTTTTCTCTGGGGAACTATTACGATAGCAGGCAAGTTCAAAACAAAGGTTGTTGCGGTTTTTTTTTTGCACCTGTTTTTGTTCCAATAAACCTTTGAATCGTTCTCGGTAGGTGGTCCTACACCAATCCAGAGAAATTTGAGAGAAATTCGTATCCTAAAATATCTCCTCCTGTCACTTTAAATTGCTTTGTGTTGAAAATTCCATCAGTAATTGCAATTCAGTCAATACTTGTTTGGTTTTTCACTCCCACCTTCACTCATTATGATATCGTACATCACAAACTTATGAATGAGCCATATGCTCATGATTATGGTCAATTAATCATAGGAATGTTCAGGAAATGAGTAAAATGTTTTTAAATTACCTTTTGTTTGAATCCTTTACATCCACAACAATTTCCAAATGACATGTCACACAACATTGGTGTGACAGGCATCTGCATCCATAACATTGTGTGTACAAAATAGTTTCATCAGCACATATATATCTTGCAACACTGGGGGTTCACATATCATATATCCTCATATCAGATCATATCACCATTAAAGGGGCTTACACGATCTCAGCCTTTAACCCCACCTTTTTTCACCACCTCAAGCCTGGGATTTTGGGTACCATTAAAACCTTTATTTTTTCTTTCTCTGCAATGTTTTGACTGCATCTTTCCCATTATGATGCGACATGTTAAAATGGTATTTTCCCAGTTGACCGTCACAAACCTGTTTTGAACTCTGCATCATATGGGAAATAGTTTTGTAACAGTAAAATCTATTGGGCTATTCATAATACCCATAATGACTGCTCGCAATAAAATGGTATATCAGATTCAAATGAACATTGTTGGAATTAAAAGTAGTTGTGATGGCCCTTCATATGAACAGAGAAATCATAGGTTGTACGGTGGGTACCGGGTTGACCTTCATATTAATCAATACATATTAAAGGTCTTAGTTGGAAGTACATCATTAATATAATCGTTCCTTAAATTAGCTACAGCAAAGACAAAATGAGTTTCAAAAGGTCAAATAGGTTTTTTAATGTATTGTGACAAATGTAAATAATCTTTGGTTATGAATGTCAGATTTTGGACAAATGTATGCATCTAGAAGGAACAATTTCAAAATAAAGGAATTTTTGCTTACTAGAGAGTGCTTAGGATTGAATATTAGTCTGTGTAAGATGGGCAATTTTTTTGGCCACCCATTACATTTATAAGATATCACAATCACCTGGTGAGTTGGCAGATTTGACTCTAAAAATATTCTTGGTACTATGGCTATGATATGATATCTGTATTAACCCTACTTACTCTCCTTCATTGCTTAGGAATGTCCAGTCCAAAATGTTGTTAGTAGTCAAGGCGCAAAAAAAAAAAAGTTTGCTACCGGAACAAACATAACACAGGGGGGGGGGGGCTTACTTGAGCTGACATTTGTAGTGATTTCTTTTAAAACATGATTTCTATTTCCTGACCAATTCAGCCTGGTTTTTTTATATTTTTACATAAATATTCATATTCTTTATTTCCATATTTTATTTTTTTATAATTTGTTAACGTGTTTATTTTAACTTGTTTACCTTTAATTATTTCACTATAGTTTTCTTGTTAATTAAAATTAATCCGACAATTTTTCCTTGATTATTGCTGTCAAAGTGTCTATGAGTTTGTTTTGCTCTTTCTTGCCTTTGCGTTGGCTGGATTTTCCTGCAAATGAGCTTTCTGTCTTCCCGGTTGTCTCCTACTATGCCCAAACCTAATGCTAAAACCCACCCCACACCCCAACCCAAGCAACCAAACCCAATCCCAACGCATCCTTCCCCTCCCTCCCTTTCCCTCGCTCTCCTCTTCCCTCGGCTGCCACTCCCTCTCTCGCCTCCTCTCCCCTCCCCCTCATCATCCCCCTCCCCCTCATCATCCCCCTCCCCCTCCCTCTTATTTTGGGCTGATGCAAGAACCAGAAGATCAGACGACTAAGTTTTAATAATCTCTCACATTGAACAAAGCTTCTTTCCAAGCTTTTTTCACTCTTACTATATTGGGCATGTTCTTTATTTCTTGCTTCACAGATGGATTGATCAGTAGGAACTGCTTCCAATCTACTTAACTCATGTTCTATTTTGACACCCTAATTGATGTACACCATAGGGTCTTGCATAATGCATTATATTTTTGTCGTCTGTGATGTCCGTCATCATATTTGCTATGTGGTAAAAAATTGCTTTAACACAACCTTTCCTAGTGACAACCCACTGCACATAGACAGCAAGAAACTCGTTTCTGTCTATCCCACGAACCTACCTCGACTGTACATGAACTTTGGTGCTCTCTCTCTCCAGACTCAAGTAATCTTGTAATGCCTGATAATGGTGATAACCATTTTGACAATAATTCTGGCACACTGGGATTATGAACTTTGTTATTGGGGGATTTGGCCATATTTGCATTAAACTCTTCAATGAAGTTCGATAATAGTTAGGACAGCGCTTACAAGGTTTGATTCCTAGTAAATCGTTGTACATTGTAATTTGGCAATTATGAGATTTCGGATCCAATTCAACCGGCATTTCTAATACGCTCTGAATATTTTCTAAAGTCATTTCTAAAGAAAGTGTTCAGAGTGTGCCGCGTCTTCACTACATAATAGATATCATAATGACGTATGTATGTACTACTACCTACATCATAAGTACCAGAGAAAAAGAACACACTTACATTTTCTGTTTTTACCCACCCGTGAGTTTTTTCTTATCGTTGAAACCACTAAGTGTCCTTCTGAATGAAAGTTGGTGCCCAGAGGCCTTTCGAGGTACTTTGGAAAAGTATCTGAAATTGAAGCAAAGAAAAAGTAAATTCTTAAAAAGGTGGTGGTTATGGAAAAGGTAGAAAAGAGTACAATCTTCATTTAAAGGCTGACTCAGGGATTCCTAAAGATGCCCGCCCTCCTTTTCGGTAGCAGTTTCATTAGAAGTCCCTAGTAGCAAATAGCTTCAGGCTTCTTGACTAGATGTCTCCAAGCTCTACAGCAATCACACCATACCCTAGCTTTATTGCATACTTGGGTAAAGGTTTCATTTAGGAGTCCCAATCATGTTTTGACATCACATCTTGTACATAAGGTTGTCAACATATTAATCACTGTGTGAAAAACGCGTAAGCTCAAATTGATGTCTGTATCAGGAAAATTCACTAAACAAACGTTTCTCCAGTTTAGTGCACGCTTCAAAAATACTGAAGGCTATAGCACTTGAGGTCAGAGCAGGGATGTAGCTACAGTGGGCAGTGGTGGGCGGCAGAGCCGACCACTAAACACAAGTTTAACTCTAGAACCTCAAAGCGCAAAAAAGGGACCAATTTATAATTTTATGCAATTTGTGACAATTTAGGCGTAACATTATAAAATGTCAATTTTTGTCAAATAACACCCACCACTAAAAATGTGCTAGCTACAACCCTGGGTCCGATGTGCTTGCACGGCGCCAAGAGACTAGTTAAGTCCAGCTTTTGGAAGGTGTCAATTGAAGAGGCCTGATAAAGTGATCAGGAAGTCTATTCCAATCCCTGGCAGTATGTGGGAAGAATAATTTTTATGAAGAAGCCTATAGTTCTCAGTCGGGTTGGAGATTGTACCTTTAGACACCAAATAATGTAGTGATATCATAGCGACCCATGTTGTGCTGTATTTATATAGCATGGCAGTCTAGCATTCCTTCTCCAGTCGGTCCAATGTGCCAACAAGTTGTTGAAACATGTCACCAACACTGATGTTTGCCTGTAGGTGTTCAAGGTGAATCAGCTGCCAGGCCTTGTATCCTCCAGTAAGTATGCCTAAATGTTGCATCCCATACCGTGTTACTGCTCTAGCAACGATCTCACCAGAGCTTATCGGGCCTGTGCTCTTTGATGGTACGAGTCTGAATATTTACAGTGTGAGTCAAAAAAAACCTACATAAGTTCAGAATAAAAAATAATTAAAATAGTTAAGACATTTGAATTTTGCCAAATGTTGCTATGGTATAACGAAGAAGATCAACAGGCTTTTAAGAAAACGTTTATTTGGTGTACTTTGGACTTGGAGAAAGAAGTTACGCTTATTTTGCTGAGCGACTTCAAAATCCATGTTTGGCCGATTTTGAGCAAACAAATATGCATCGCTTACATAGAGTAAACAGTCTTCGCAGTGATTTTAGTAAACATTTTAAACCAAATTATTGTAAACAATAGAAGGTGGGGCGATTACTTAAGGATTATAAACATAAATCCCAGACGATTACAAAAGAAATGCTAAGTACAAAAAATTTTCATGTTGACACATAAGAAATTCAAGGTACTGGATGTAGACCACAAGGTTTCTTTGGTTCACAAGATTTCATGGTTTGAACCTACAACGAACCTTGGGAGCAAAAGTGAACATAGAAAGTTTTTGTATTCCGCTTTGAAAACAACCGCAGTGCGATATTGAATTTTAAGTTGAATTCCGATTATCTACAGAACTACAAAAAACTCACTTTATTTTCTTCTTGCAATTTATGGACGCTGAGTATACTGTTTTTGGCAACGTAATTTACCTTAGAGATGTAAAACAAAAATCCTGAGCATTTTCATTATTTTCAATGAACAGAGACATTGATATTGGGTGATTTTCAATAACTGACTTCTTTATGATTGAACAATTGTAATTTTTTAAAGATATTTTACTTATAATAGTTATACAATAGACTCATTTATTCAAACGATATGTTTTTTTTTTGTCGAGAAGAAATCGATAAACCATCTGAATTGCATGTGTTTTTTGAATTGTTTTTGCTATAATGTGTTTGGTATACCGTCGGTGTCAGTCTCTTCGCATCTGCATTGATGGCTAAAATCGGCCAAACTGAATTTTTAGGTCTCTCCCGCAAAATTCGTCATAGTTTTCTGAACCCAAAGTCCGAAATACATCCAAATAAAAAAAATCTTTCCTGAATGTAGGGTTTTTTTATTGACTCGCACATGTATTGCGGCGGAGGCAATTTACAGTGTTGTTTGCTTGGTGGTATTAATGTCAATGTTTTATTCTACTTAAAGTCGCTGATACTAAGAAACTCCTCGGTACTGTTGCCTGGTTCTACATGTTTTAATTGGTGACCGTGGAGGGTGTAAGGATAACGGATGACATTGCTTTTGCGAATGAGTTGATTACTTCGCACTTGTCAGGATGGAATTCCATCATCCAAACCTCCATTTTACATAGTATCCTGATCTCTTGGAGTGAACTCAGTCATTTTCCATTTGTATGGTCATATAAATTCATGGTATATAATAAGTGGTGTCCTCAGCAAATAATTTTGTGGTGGATGACAGGTTCCTGCATTGTCAGTCCTGTAAGAGAAACGACAGGCCCCAATACTGGAGCCTGAGGCACCCCTGACAAAACTGAAATACTGATGAATTTACTACACTCCATCAACAATACTGATGGGGATCGGTTATGGAGAAATCTTGGATCGCATCTGTTTACCTTGCCATCGATGCCATACCAGCGAAGCTTTCAATCATCACATAGCTAGGGTGACCACCTTATTCGAAGCTTTGGAGAAATCAAGCCGCAGCCGTCATTCTGGTAGACCATTTTACATAGCTTGTTCATTTTCATGTGTCGAATCTCCCAAAAGCTGGATCTTGCATGAGCTTGTGCATACAATTAAGACTTATTGCGGTTTAGTACTTTTTGCCCCTTTTTAAATAGGGGAATTACATTCTAGTGTTTCCAGTCTGAAGGTACATACCCCCCTTCCAGCATAGACTTCCGAAAGATTGTGTTGCAGCTTGGCAAATAACTCACTGCTCCTTCAACCCGGGGACTAAGGTTATCTGGACGCGGCTGCTTTTTCCAGGTTTTAATTATCATAACTTCTGCACTCCCAGCAACAATAATGTGATATCAGCAATCAGCATCGAAGGATACCTTCAGAGGTGCGGTCTTTCGACTGAATGAACTTTTTGCTGTTTGATGCTGAAGCCTCTGACCAGGCATCTGAAATTCTCTTCCATGCGCTCTGAGTGGTGCAAAGCACCATTGAAACAGATCTTGTTTTGTTTAATGAAAGGTCCAGAAAATGTTTCATGCTACCATAAAGGCTCTGATTCCTCTGGAGTAACAATGCTTTTCAACAATACTTCCAATAGGATCGCCAGATCCCTTCATTTTTCCCTCACTGAGGCCCCTCTTGAGATGGTCCACAGTCATCTGGCATTCTTAACACCACTACCTATCCGTCTGCAATACGTTTTAGAGCTGTCTGCATGGTAACGAGACCATTTCCACTTGCTTGCCTATGCAAACGGTATCCTACGAGGTTATTTTCTTCCTAACGGGTTGGTGTAAATGTCAGTTCACATAAACAGGCATCATGGTCATGTAGTCTTGGACAGGACGACTTCGCTTGAATTTATTTCACTAGTCAAACTGTTGAAATCATAGCCTCTTACTGTTATTAAATCCAAACTCGGCTGATAATCCCACCAACCACCAATGCCATGCAGTGCTATGTCTTCATTGTTATTTCGGTAACGCATTGGAAAAGACGATGACCCTGCACTTCAAGCCAAATTTTCCTGCTCAGGCGCAGCGTCTTGGAAAATTTGTAAATTTTGTCAGAATTGCGGAAAAATCTTCGCGGGGGTTTTTTTTCCATTCGGCGGGCGACGATGAATTATTCAAGCTTTAATAGCCTATCAAAGATACGATGCCATGACGTATGGGATCGAGAATTAATTAGTTATTCAGAAAGCGGGACCTTTGTACTGAACACAGACGCAAAAATAAACCAGACCGATCCAGTCACCAGACCCGTTCATTGCTCCGGTGTACTCGCATGATTGACGCATGAAGCGACATCGTTTATCCAATTAGTACAAGCTACTGTGCTCATTTGCATAATTGGTTCGGCGCATCAAGTTTTGGAAATCCAAAAATAAAAAGACGCTCGGCTGCCGCCTCGCAGTGAGCGTATCCTGTATTTATCAATTTCTAAGTGGGAGGAGATCTGGTAGCACTGTGTTGACTTACCGTAGTAATTCGTTTATAACGGGGATGCCTTCTTGTATATAAATGAAGTAGGGGCCGATTAAATAGATTTTGAGACCATTTTGTGTCGCCTTGCCCTAAGGCAGGAAGACCATAAGGGATCACTTCACTTTGTCCACTGTTGTTGTAGTCCGTTGTTGATGATGTCTGTTGTTGAATGTATGTTTGTGAAAAGTGTTAACATTGCATGTAATATCCACTACTTGAATGGATTTAAACAAACTTGTGTCACAGGGGCAACATGTCATCCCCCACTTTGTTGATGAGGTCAAATGTCACATGCCAAGGTCCCAAAGGTCATGTGAGGTCAAGCTTGTAAAATAGTCGGGAAATGTAAAATTGACCATAGAAAAGTTGAATTTCAATTGGAATCACCACACTTGAATCATAGGTGCAACATGGAGCCCTCATTTGTTGATGAGGTCCAAGGTCACATGCAAGGTCAAGGCATGTGAGGTCAAGTTGTAAAATAGGCTGAAAATGTAAAATTGACTCATGGATGAAAGTTTGAAGTTCAATTGGAACAAACCTTGGAATCATAGGTGGCAACATGATTCCCCTCATTTGTTGCTGAGGTCCAAGGTCACATATCAATGGTCAAGGTCATTTAGCCTAATCATCACTAACCCACCCGCGACGGCAGGAAACACAAGCGGTCCGAGACCGTATGTATATTTCTATATACTGTGACATGTGTACAATTTACATGGTACCGGACTTGCCTTAGGCTTTTCTATATGCCATTTGTACGGGTTTACAAAGATCGAGGTACTCTGAATGGACACTCCATATTGGGGGGTCGTAGTCCCGGGCTACGACGTGTTCGAGCTGGGTTTACATAGACTATGCGGGGGGAGAAATGTCACGTCCGCTCGCTATGTCAATACCACTGATCATTCATACACGGGGGATGTACTTCGAAAGGGGAACATAGCCGAGCGTCTTAACCAGACTATGGTCACTATACCAAGCATACCTGAATATGATTTTCTGGTTGGGTTATTGGTAATGATAGGTCCCATAGTGTTTTGACCTCTTGTTGGTTTTCAATAAGTCGATGGAGGCCGTTGTCATCCAGAAGTTCACCAACTTACGATGGAGATTAGGATATGGTGTCTTTGGCTTGAGGCTCTAGGTAGGCCCAGTTCATCCAGGTAGGATTGAAATCACCAGCATGCAAGAATTATGTTATGAGCATCAGTGGCAAGGGCAAAATCAAGATCTTCAGTGGCACAAGACATCATTAATCTTGGCACGATAACAACCACCAACAAGTAGGTTCCTATAATTCCGTAATCTGAATATTGAACCATACATATTCTGATTGATGTTTACAGAGCCTCCTCTTTAGTACTAATAACGTCACACTGTTCAATGCAACTATTAACCACCATGGCTATCACTTGTCTGTCACGTTAATGAATGTATAGCAGGAGCTGAAAAATTCACATCATTACAGGTATGATCTTGGATAAAATGTCTTGCAGAAAAATTACCATACAATCAAAAGAAGCAACTGACTGAAACTTTGTGTCACTGGGTAAGTTTTTTAAGACCATTGAAAATTTGTTTTCGTACTAAAGCGACATAAATGGCATAAAAAAATATTCAGACATAATTAAAAAGGACCCTTACTACTGAACTCACTTCCACAAGTTTGAAAACAAATTTGGCTGTTACATTCTGAAAAACATAGTAAAAACAGGAAGAGTTCCAGAGGGGAAGGTGCAGTTCGTGGCATTTCTGGGAACAGAAACCAATGTGTTGGCATCCCTGGACAGAATTTACAGTGTATCTACATGTTTTTGTGACTCAATTCAAAAGCATTGAGACCAGGATTCATGCATTGTACTTTAGGCTTGTAGTAAGAATATTGATCTGTGCAAGTGAAAGATGATAGCCCGGGATTAGCCATACACAATAGCAGTCTTGAAGCTATGACAGCATGCTTTCAGTTTGGTAAAGCTGGTACAGTAATGTCAAAAGCATCCTTTTTCCTAGAATTGCCATGAACTGCCACCGGTCCCCCCTCTGGAACTTTTACTGTTTTTACTGTTTTTACCGGAATGTAAACATCCACCTGTTTTCAACTTGTGCAAGTGATTTCAGCAAGGGGCCGTTTCATTATGTCTGAATATTTTTTTAATACCCTTATGTCGCTTTAAGGTTATGTAGATCAAACAGGGTGTAGCTGAAATTTGGTGAACTGCACTGAGCCATGTCCACACCTCACTGTGAGTTTAAGCCAATTATTTTGCGTAAGATGAGTCCTAACATTTTGGCAGTCTATATGATACCAGGGTTTGCACTCATCACACATGATACCCTTTTGTTTTTTCCAAGGTACTGGTTTCCTTACTGTACCACATAAATGTCGGGTTCGAAACTTTGAGATTAATTAGAAGTGGTAGTATCACTGTTGTTAAATGTAAGCATCCATTATTACCATGACTCACTACCGTTGGGAGATTTGCTTAGCTTCAGGTTCCGATGTGTGCCATTTTCTTGCTGAGCTCTTCTCGTTGTTTTGCTCTGATTTTCAAGTAATTCTTGGGCTGGAAGAACTCTAGGTAGCAAGAGGGAGGACGGGAAATTACCAAATATGGTTTTTGTCTTGGTTAAGGCACTGAGAAATATAAGTCTTAGTTTCCCATCCCTCCACTGCATCAAATATTTTAGGTTCTAAATGACACATTAAGTTTAATTAATATTATAGATGGTGGAGGCATGTTTTTTTTTTTTTTACAAAGCAGAGGGGGCCAATTACTTAAGGTTCCCGTGGTCTTGGATTATTTAAAAAATTGGTCCATGTTTTCCAGATTTTTTTCCCAAGGTGTGAGGGGCCATTGGCCTCCTGGGCCATTGGCCCCTTGGAACTCTGCCCCCTCCCCCATTCCACCACTCTGCTGGTAACCTATCTTTAGGTATTTTAATATATGACCGAACCTTATATGTTGCCACAGGATTACTTTGTTTTGAAGCTGGTCCAGCATCACTCGTTGGGTCTTCTTTATTAGTCATTCAGAATGGTGAAATTATTGTGGCGTTTTTGGGTGAAAAGTACCAAATTTGGCACATGGTAGCTATTGATTATGCTAAACATCTGGTCTAGGGGCCAAATTAATTCTTCCATATTGGGGCCGCCATTTTTCAAAATGGCCGCCAACCGGACTAATAAAGGCATTAATTTTTGCAAATTATTAGTTGTAAACTTTCTTATATAGGTTAGATAAGCTTGGTTTTCCTTTTTAAAACATATTCTGTTATTTCACCAAATTTGTAGTTTAATTCAAATGCGGTCACACATTGGGGCCGAAATTCAAGATGGCTGCCGCACCGGAAAGCCGCTTATTTTGTAGTTTACATGCAAACATGGTTTCTTGATTTTTCTAAAACTTTGGGCCCTCACAATCCAAAACCTTACAGTTTATTGTTGTAAATGTCAATTAAAATGATATCAAACAAAATGGCTGCCATATTCAAAAATGGCTGCCAAATTAAAAATGGCAGCTACTGTACCCTTCCTATGTTAGGTAGTATTGATTGTATATGTGTCATGGTAATGATAAGATTTAATCTATTTTAAAGATAAATGGTGTCCGTGTCTGTATTTCACATAAACAATATGGCTGCCATGTTCAAATTGGCTCCCTATAAATTTAAAACAGGCTAAATTTACTGCTGATTTTATTTGTCAAGTGTTACCTCAGCAGGTCCGATTAACCATTCTATTCTACCCGGTAATCTTTTATGTGCTGCTGTTCAGTCAATTTGTAATTTCTAGACTGTTATTATATTCAAAATAGCTGCTTAATGTCACTTTGTTAGTATTTAATACGAAGTTATTATTCATGTTACAATTTGACCAAAGTACCAGAAAAATGGAATTGTTGTCACGTGAGTGCATTACTGTTTAACAATTACCAGTATTTTGATTGTATAAATCATTCATTTACTCGTTCATTCTCATTTTTGTTTATAATCTGATAACTGTTAGAACCCTCCATTCTATATTATATCCATGCATCCTCCATATTTAAGCTCTAGCTATCGGTAGTTGTTCTGTCATTGGATTTGGTGTATCAATCAGATACTAACAATCTAACTCTCTATCTCCATGCCCACATGAAGAAGCAGGCTCTACTCATACAGCCTTGCTGCTGCTCAATGATCCCAATGGTCATGCTGCGTACTGTGGACACAGACTTGTATTTTTTTTCTGTAGGCTTGTTCAGAGCCAGTCCAACCTCACTGAACTCTGCCTAGCATTTGTACCGGAAGAATCGCAGAATCACCCAGCAAATACTATTGCCCAGACCCTAGGACCCAGAGAACTCTTTGTCTCTACTGATATTTTGCACCTTCAACGGTTGTCACAAAGGAAAGACACCGCAATGAAAAGCAAGCAATATCTTCCCTGATGTTGTAAATCTTTGCAAACATTGGAAGAGCCTCCCTGCCTCCTTTAGAAGATACCTTGAAAGAAATTCACTGCCCAACAATTCAAAGGTTTTTGTTTGGACGTCATGTACAACCGAACAAGAATCCATTGATTCTTCCACCTACCTCATCATGCTTTATCAACACACACTCAAACAGAGTAGCATATCATGCAGGACATTGCTGGAAAGCATTGCTGCGAGCTCCAGAGCTAACAGATCCAGCTGACTGGGTCGGAAAATTGCAGCTTTACAGTCCTGTATGGACAACTTTGCCAGTCTGCCAGAGGTATCAAAAGCATACATACCAGGTCAAAAACTGCTGAAGTGTGGCTGTAATGAAAGAATATGTTTGGTGGGTACAATTCTGGCTGCTTCACTGATTCTGCAAGGTCCTTGTCTGTGCATTGGTTGCTCCAACTTGGCAGACACTGAATTCGGCAATCCCGTTATGACATTGTTGCAACACCACATTGACAGACAAGAGATGTTCCATTGTCTGTGGCACTGTTCTACAATTCAGGTAGTGTCCTGATCTGCTTCCAGGTATGCCCCACTTCTGGCCAGGCAAACCTTGGATTATCCGATTCTGGTCCTGAATCTGTTGAGACATTGCCAATCAGCCCATGAGGAGTCAGCTTCCAGGTGGGTGATGCTCATCAGGTTCAATATCCACTAGAATGTTACCTGGTTGATCAGCAAGTCTTTCTTGTCCACAAGGCGAACATCTCTTAAACCCTTTGAGACTGTTTCAAGGGGGTTGGGACTTGCTTGAGAAACTCTCTGGATTTAAAGCGTTTAGCAAAGCTGATCTCTTTCCAGACATAGGGTGTTTCACATTAGTATATGTGGCAGCTACGCTCTTGCAATGTTCCGCTACCCTACAACAGATGTTTGGTGGAGCAATTCCCGTCTAGGATGAAAAAGTTTGTCCAGTTGACAAGTCTGTGATAAGCTGCCAGAGGCTTTAATGTTGATCAATCTTCTTGGCAGGGTTGACCTTTCCAGACAGGGTTTGTATACTCTTCACATAAGTAGGTACAGGGGACAAGTGCCGTCGACCTTAGGGTTTGTGGGCGAGCACCCCTGTCTTGTGCAGTGAGTTTGTTCAAGATGTTATTAGCGTGACATAAACTTTAACTCTTCTTCTCATGATGTGGGTCTTATAAGAGAGATGCACGTCAGGTAACCCTAGGTAGAAAATTATCACAGTGCTCTAGTGGGCTTCCATACCATGTTAGTTTAAGCGGAACGTTTTGGCTTCAATCACGTTTGTGTACAGATGGAAAGTACATATATGTGTCTTGAATGGATTTTTGCACCGTGCTCTAAACCAACTAGCTCTAAAGATTGGTAGTTGGCAGAGGAGCAATATAATATCATCTATAGGTGTTAGATTCGAAGAATGTCCATGCTTTCTTGCGTGCTAGTATACGGAAGGTCGCCGTTCTGAATCCTGCCAGGCGACATGTTTTTTTTCAACATGGCTTTTTTATCCAGGAAAGATTAAGTAAAAATCCATCCTTGTATACCCGGTGGAGAACTAAGTAGTTAAAATTTCCAACTTCAACTTGATTGGTGTAACATTTTTGGGCGTGCTGTGGAGGTTTTGTTGATACCTCTTCGAGGCGCCTCGAGCTTTCGGATGGTAGACATTCTTTCTTGCTGTTTATTGGTCATGATCGGTGGATTTTAATTAAGAGTTTGCCTGGTTTTGATCTTTCCTCTGACACTTCCTCACTTATCGGCTTCACACATGGTGGACATAACCCTTGATAGATCCTTTAGCTCCTTCCTTTGTGAGAAAAGCCCTGTATGTATTCCGCCTCTTGGTAGGTCGTCTTATTTCACTAGTTTGGAGCAAATTTGGGCAGACTTTTGTCAGAGTTTTTGGAGCAACCCTTCGTCTTCACGTTCTGTATTAAAGTGCCGCTTAAAAGCCACTTTGTGTTTGGTCTTACTGATGCAGCATTGACTTAGAGTTAGTGGGACATGATTCAGACAATCTTGGTAACAGTAGAGGAGGTTTTGCCAACAATAGCTCTATAGATCGGGATTGTAACCTCCCTTCCAATGGGTACTATAAAATGACAGCGCAGGTTAGGGTCGTGAAGTGATTTTAGAATGTTGACTGTCTAACCATGCTTCACAGCTTGTCCATCTTTATGGCTCCAGTGTAGCCGCCCCCCATTGGTACTATGGCTGTTGAAAACGCATGGAAGAACTGAGGTTTAGTAATTCCAGAATTGAATTGAGGTGTTTTGAAATCTGTTTATGGAGGTTTGTACGATATAACTATGACGGACCGAGCTCAATGGTGAGACTTCGATGTTGTCACAATATGAGTTACTTCTACAACGTAGTCTGATTTCACACATAGAGCACTCCAGCTGTCTAATGTTTTCTCCTAGGCAAGGAATTTTTCATGGAAAGTTATTTAGTAAGACCTTTTGCTACACATTACGTCTACCAAAGTACTTCACCAGAGTCAACTCATCTTTGGGGGCGGTGGCATATTGGCTATCATTTTGAATTTGCCTTAGAAGTGCCACGTAATCGGATTCGTTGCCCCTGCATCAGTTAAACATCCACTAAGTCTTAGAGGCCGGGAAAACAAGTTTTCATTGGTGTACATGTGTCCTGTGCCTGTGATTTTTTGGACCGATGTGCTTAGTGCAATGAATGAAATTCTCCCACCACTGGATTTACATTTACGGCCTATGTAGAACCACAGACCAAATCAAATTCCACTGGATGTAACATTTTTCAGGCTATGTATAACCACAGAGCCACCCATACGAAATCAAAGGTATAGGTTATTTAATGAAAAAAAACAAATACTTCAAGTGCACGGATGAATCATACATGCAATGTCCAGTTATACTTCTAAAGTAGTGGCCATTCGAGTTGCAGGCCTCTGCCAAATTAATAATGTAAAGAGCAAATTAACACAACCTACTTGTGGGGTTTCCGGGGGTTCCTCTGAAGGACACTATAGTGATTTGCTAAATCACAAAGTCAAAAAAATCATCAAAATCAGATTTTAGCATGGTACGTACAATACAGGTACCTAAACATACCCTAAAATGATAAGGAGCCAGAAGCAACCTAATAAAGGACATAATCGAGATTTAGTCATTACTGTCCGAACGGACACTTACTACAACACGTAATTGAAATGGAGGAATCGTGATCTTTGAACCCGGCCGTTTTCTTCCTTTTCTTTCAATTCTACAGCTGGAAAAGGTAACTTATAATGATTCTACAGGCATAGTTATCCTTCACTTTGAAGCCTATTCCTGAATTCCTGGGGCAATTCAAATTTTTTTCAAATCACTGATAGGTGTCTTTAAAGTTGATGTTGAATTCCTTCCTCGTGATGAGGTTATATGCAAGATTAAGAAAACATTCAGTTCTGATAATCAAAGGGATAACAGCTTAAGTGACAAATAGCCGCCATTTTTTGGATTTTCGCCACCATTTTGGATTAAAATCTTATTTGGTTGTATCCTTAAGGTATGAATTTTCTCTTTTAATGCACATTGTTAATAATAATCTTAGAGAATCCTAACAAGATCAAGAAAACATTAATTTCTTGATATCAAATGATATGCTTCCAAATTGGGCCGCCCATTTTGTTTGAGTTTCTGCCATTTGGGATTCAAGTTTGCTAATGTAAACAATGTGGAATTACAGTGGAAGTCTATATTCAGGTGTTATTTCGTTCTAAAATGGACGCAAACAACAATAAATTGAGTAATTGGATCATATAATAAACAGAGAAAAAGCACAAAAACATCGGCATTTTAACAGGGGCGGCCATTTTGATGGGGGGCACATCTTGGAAGGAAATTATTTGGCCCCTAGACCAGATTTATTCAGAATATCAAGAGCTACATCTGTGGTGCCAACATTTGGGTATGTCCACCAAAATGCACAATAGGTTTATATCAGCTTGCACTTATTCTGCATGACTATATAGGGAGATTGCTGTACTTCATTTTGGCAGCTTTCTGAAAGCAAAAACTACATTGCAGTGATGTCTGTTAAAGTCACTGTGATTTCTCAAAATATAAAACAAACAACTGCCTCATTTTGATTCAAATGTTGAGTGTAGGAAATTGCTTGCAGTTAGAAGTCCCCTAGGCTGGAAGTTTACTGACATTGATAGCGAAGAGAAGATAAGAATATAATAGTCACAGAAGATTTATCTTGAAATATAAGGGAAAACTCCCCAAACCACATTTGCCAAGCAGGCTTTGCTTTCATTTGTCCAAGAGAATGGTACTTAATATACAAATACTAAATGTAAGAGGAAAAATAGGCACACTATTTTCCCGAGTTATTGACTACGGGCTATCACCCGAATCGAAGGGTGCGGGGGTGGTAGGCCCGTAGCCCCAGCTACCAAGAAGAGAGATATCGTAGGCTTCCCAAATGCATTTGTTGCCAATGGAAGTTTTTGTACAGGTTAGTCATGTGAATCGTTAGAGATGGATGAACATTCTATTAAAATGACCCGTTTGTGATCAGTACTGTCCATTTAGCCATGTTTCATCTCTAACGATTCACATCTGTACCTGTTTACAAAACCTCGTTTGGCAAGCGCAATCTGCATTGTGGGAAATCTACTGAGAATCTTCTCTTGCCTAGTAACAACCAATGGCAAATTAGTGTGCCCTATTTCCCGATAAAACCATGTAGTATTTGTTTATTACACCTTCACTTGGACTTTGGGGACAAGGTGTAGGGAACAGTTTAAAATCTATTCCATTGGGAGAATAGGCTCGTGTCTAATGGGTCATTGATATGTTTCTTGAGTGAAAAGAAAAAAAAATCATGAGAAGCCTTGTACCAAACATCAAGTTGAACTAAACATCTACACTTGGCATATGTGTATAAGACACTCCCCCCCAAAAAAAACCCAAGGTTGGGCTCCAGAAAAAAACCCCAAGGTTTTGCTCAGAAAAACACCCAAAAGAATTCTAGTCCTTGTCTTGTCTTTTTCTGACAATTAAAAAAAATCTAAAAGGCTGATGTGAGCAAGATTCATATGTGCAACACGGGCAAAAAAAGACAAGAAGTTTCACGGGCAAGCTTTTCCCTCATGGCCGTAAATTATAACATTACATTGCTGATGTCTGCTGTAGTTTAATTATAACCATGATTTACCATGTGTTTCATTGATGAACAATAGACTAAATGGGTATTGCTCCATTAAAATGCAAAGTGATCTGTCCTGTTCAGCTTGTATCTAACTGGTCCTGTGTATTTGTCATGTAGTCGAAAATGAACGCAGTATATATAATAAATTCCGCTTTATCTGTTACACTCGGTTAAAAGGGACCAGTCGCGTGCCAGAGGGAAAAAAAAGAACATTCCCAAACTTTTTTCTCCATCACCCAGTTTAGCACCCCCTGGACCAGAAGAAAAAATGACAATTTTGGGCAAAAATCAGTGATATGGGATAACAATCACAAAATTTTGACAAAATCAGTGATTCAGCAGTCCCCCTCCCTCCACCAAAAAAAAAATATACTAACCTATGAGCATCTTCGTTGGAATGTCAAAAAAACAAATAAAATAGTACTCAGGTCAGTAGCTCGCGATCCTGGCAATTTTACTCTTCACAGCATAGGCATGGAAGCCTGATTCTCTGCCCCGAGTTTGTGGCTGATAGTGGTTGCATTTCTTCCCAGTTTTCCAAATCACCATCTTTATCCATTGCTGGGGCTCACTTTGTGTGTTTTCCTAAAAGAATGGTAACTTGTTTCCCTCAACTGCCGATATATTATTTGGTCAAAATGGTGCTTACCCATGCGGGATTGCAAAAAATTTTCACGTTTGCGGTGGGGCCTTGTATTCTAAGGTGATACATGCTCGTGTATGCTTCCCACAACGTACCCTAATCCTTTTGAACATGCCAGCCTCCCAGCCGCTGAACAAATCAAAATTTGTCATTTTGTTCAAAAAGGTCAAATTAGTTATTTTCCAGGGCATATTCAGAACCGTCCTGAAATGGCCATATTATTTCCAAACAAGCTAGTCTTTGCTGGTATTCTTTTTAGATGCTTTCCAAATCACCGGCAAGCATTTTGGTGCGGTGGCACCAGACCTCTTTTCCTGTGGGGCAAACGGTGGAAAAGTAAATTTTTGGGGCAAAAGTGAATTCTGGGGTGCAACGATACCAAAATTTGGAGCTTTTAAAAACCATTTTGGGCCCCCAATTGGGGGTTTTTGTCACAATTTGGTGATTTTCGCCCCAAATCGCAAATTTTTCCCAAAAATAGCCCTCATTTGAGATAAGAAAATCATCGGCCAGGGGGGCAACGTTGGTCCTTGCACTAACTAGAAACATACTGATTTCACTTACGTTTCTCTTCTTTTTGTAAATAAATATTTACAATTATGTTTGTCAAGTAGAATTCATTTATACATACAGAAACATTTCCTATTGTAATACCTTCTATAATTATGGACAAACCAATATAGACTCCAGTAGAACCCAAAAATGTTTCTTCCTCTTCCCTTCCGGCAAATTAGTCAAACGCACTTACGTTGGTCTTGCATTCTGTCGACGCGACTTGTTCACAGTCGTGGATTAACATCTCCATTCAGTCCATTCTTCCATCGGACTACTTTGCGGTCACCTGCACTGCCATATTGGCTTCGCCCAACTTCTCTTCGAAGGGAAGTAGTTAAGTACGTCCCTGCGAAATATCACATCAATTTGCTTAAAGGAGGACACTATGCCGTGCTGTTGCAAACTTATCCCTTAAATGTTGACCTTCTGGCTGAACAATAGGACATTTTTTATCCTTAGTGGTCTAGTGGACAAACATGTCGCCTGTGAAAACAAAAGTACAGAAGACCGTGGGGGTCACTCTCCATGGTATCCAATATGACCTGCTGCGAAAAGAGAAACAGAGTGTCTGGGTGTCGGCTACTAGAGAAAGTTGGTTGAATCTAGTCTTGAAGTTGATAAACAAATTCTCAGGGAAAAATCTGCTGTCTATAAACAGCATTTGGAACAGGCAAAACATCTTACCATTAGAAATCAAATTCTTGACTGTGATCAAGATCAATTATTCAAATTAGTGGATAGTAGTGATTCAAAAATCTGCTAATTTTCCTATTCATGACTCTCCTGAGATCTTGGCAAATGGATTCCTACACTGCAAACACTTGAGCACTTCAGTTTTGTGCTTTCACTCCATTCGGGACGAGAATTATGTGACTTAATTATGAGCATGCCTTCAAAGACATGCCTTGATCCAATGCCAACCTGGATGAACTCTGAAATTTTAACTACAGTTCTCCAGGTAGACAAGGATGGGTAATTATTCATCTTTCCATGGAGATGGCAGGCCACAAGTGTTGAAAAAAAAAAACATATGCGCTTGGCCGGATTCGAAACGTGACCTCCGGATTACTGTGATGGCACTCAACCAATGAGCACAAGACATGGGTTGGAAGAAGAGCTTATAGTATCATCTTAAGTGTAACGGTATATGTATATGTAATATACCGTTCTGATGCATCCGCTAGGAAAGAGATGGAAACTTTCGACAAACAGTTTGCTGTTAACTGTGATGAGCGGATATGGATACGGCACTTGGTCCCTTATGGATTTGAGGGGCCAATTTGATGTACTATCGACCACGACCAATCTGATCCAATGACTTGAGACTAAATATGGGCATCTCGGGATCGGCATTAAAATGGTTTTGACTCTTAATTCATGGTCGGAAACGACGTTGTTAAAAGTGGTGACATTACCTCTGAGCCACTGAGTGCCTAAGGTGTCCGCAGGGCTTGTTGCAGTCACAAATTTTCACATAATATGTCTCCCGTTAGAGGATATCGTAAGAAAAATGATTGTAAATGGCATCTATACATGCTGATGGACTCTCAGCTAATACAATCCCACCCAGTTAATCAAACTTCCTCAATCTGAACTTGAAAAAGCATAAATGATCTCAAGAACTGGAATCACCAAAACAAAGCGTGCACCCTCAATGACAAGCAAACCAAAGTCATTCACATAACTCTCAAAACAACTCCTCTCCACTCTATTGCAGTTGGTGAAACACAGTGAACAGTGTTCAGTGAAAGAAAAAGATCTTGGTGTGGATTGTTGATAGGAAATCTGTTGCTCATTCTCATGTTGTAAATAATATTGGTCGTCTGGATCTCTTGCCCTACGGAAAAATTGGTGCATTCGCAAAATCTGGACCGTTGTCAGCAGGATAAACTGTGCATGCTTTCATAACTTCTTAGATTGGACTTCGATCAATGAATTTTATACGGTATTCTGATTATGCAGTTGAACAAACTCCAACGCAATCCAGGAATGCCGCTGCTCGCTTTGTCACATTAAACAAAGGAAAACACGAACGCATAAACTCCTATTTTGCAGTTACATTTGCTACCTATCAAAACAATGTATGTTTAACAACTCTGATTCGTACAATCTCTAACAATCGGACACCAAAATATAGATCTGAACTCATTACAGTTATTAAGAAACCATCTCGCACCTTGCGTTTCAATAATGCAATCATCTACAGCGCACACGTGTAAAAACAGTCACGGACAAAGAGCTTCTTCTCATGAAGCTCCTGAGCTATGGAAACACATTACCCTCACATTCCAATATTGTGGAGACTCTGATGCCTCAAGCTTCTTTAAAAAACATTGTTCAGTAGCCGTTTGGGTTCGATAGTGCATTTTTTTGTTTTTTTTGTAATAATGATTTATGTTTAGTTTAAGTATGGGTTTTTCTGGTCAGTGCTGGGGTCAATTTTAGACGGAAATGCGCTATATAAGGCATGTGTTATTAGTATTATTATGTATTAATATATGTAAATTTCAAGTCTCTTTAATGTGTTGTCCCTAAGATAAGTCTTTGGTTATTAAAGGTGGGTAAACACAATGCTCGAAATCCTCATTTCCCCCCCCACCCCACGCATCAAAATTGAGATTTGGTATACAAAGAAAGTTCATATTGTCCCATTAACCTAGTAACAAGTGCGGTCACCGCCAGTGGGTTTCGTCGACGTACTTTTGTGGTTGTTGGTTGGCGGGTAACACAGACTGTTGACATAAAATAACATCCGTGATACGTGTGAGCGTGATCCATGAATGAAATGAGTAGGGCCATCTTTTGACTAAGGGGTTCTTGCGAGAATGCAGTGCACCGCACAGCGCACGCTGTCCGTACTCCCTCGGAGTCCAATGTTCTGTGGTGAAAGTCCGGGGTAAGTCCTTTGTGATTATAGATATATTAATCAATATTGGGGAGAGCGGACTCCTGACTTGTGCAATGATGCAGAGCCAATATATGCAAATGAACGGGTCATTCATACTCAAGTTATTGACTTTCAATACCTACCGGGATCACCGACTAGCTGAATTATCATGGAGTTACATGCCTGTACAGCTGAAATATATTATTTTGGCAATGTACTGAGGTCTCCCAAACCCAGGATTGTTGTTTATGATGACTCCTTGTTATGATCATGTACGGAGAGGCATGGAGTGTAATTAATGATGGCCTACGGGCCGCAGGATAGGCGATATGCATGATTTTTTGTAAACATGCGTTTAAGTTGTGGAAGCGGCCCGATTTCTATTTAAATACTTGAAATGGTTAAAATAAAAACAAACTGCAATAATATGCCCCGCTTACTTCCATGATTTCATTAGAAAGGAATTCCCCGGGAAAATTAGGCCAGGCATAGTAAAAAAAGTAATTTAAGTTGATGAACGTTTTCAATGGGCTGGGTTCTCATCTCTAAATAAAGACGGTCCGTAATGGAAAAGTAATGCGCCTGATTGCTCATAAAAGGACTGCATGCGAACTAGGCCAGGATAAAACTTATGATTTCCCGCAAATTAATTACAAGTTATGATTTCGTTGATTCCAGTTGCTAGAGTTGATTCATTTTCGTTTAAAAAATCTGCAGCTAACTAAGTAGAATCGGGCAAAATTCAATTTGATCAGCAGCCAGATAGAATGAAGCATGGCCGCCGATAAAATTTTCCTTGAAAATCCCATATTTGAAGCCAGTTTCGGGCCAAAGGGATTTGCGATGCAGTGTTGAAAGATGAAACCAACAATAATGTAATCATATAAGGTTGGATCTATCGCGGTACATAAATTTTATTGATTGAGTAAATATACAAGATAAAATAGGCTACAAAATGCCGGATAAATTATACAGCCCTTTTAAATTATAAGGCTTCCTTAATTTGTTTTAGTGCCGTCTATTATATATCACCAATATATTTTTCACCCATGTATTGAATGTATGAGTACAAACAACGTTCTTCATTTATATGTTAATTAGAAGTAAACCAAAAACAAACAAATAATAAAACAGAAATGAAAAAGTCGAAAGTATTTTTAAAATATAGTTAAAAAAAAAAGTGATGGGGGGGGACATTGAAAATTAAATGAAAGTTGTTATAATTTGCTAAACTTGTCCTTTTTCATATTTGGGGTTTGTAAATGGACAAAAAATAAGCTTAAAAATACACAAGACCAACCATGGCGATTGAACACGCGAGTCCTGATATCGCCCGCGCTGAATTCTTGATTCAATATTAAGCATATTACGAAATTTTTTTTAAATGTTTAACGATATTGGAAGTTGCGCATCAAAAAAAGTAAACGATGGCGATAAATTACGAGTGGTCATGTGCTGAAAAAGTAACTAAATCTTTAGCCTGCTCAGCCTTTTCGGACCATGCACATGGCATGTGATTGCGAACTGCGATGTAAGTCACACATTTCACCTACCGATCGGGCCACGGGTGCTCACCAGTGTCATCTAGTTTTGTTCCGATTTACGATTTTTTTAAATTCACATGCATATAGTTTTTTCATACTAATAAAATGCAATTGCATGTATGTGTGAGGGGTCTGAGGTTAGCAATTTGGGCAGCAATTCGAGGTCGAAACGACGGAACGAATCCACTTCCCTGGGTCCACTTCCAACACTTGAGTCAAGTCTTTTGGCCAAAAGGACGCCATAATGACACTCGAAATGCATTGTTGCAATTAGTTCCATTCAAGTTAAATAATAAATAAGATTATATCATTTGTGTTATAGAAGTTGTTTTTGACCGTTTCCGTACTAAGGACTGGCCTTATCACGACATAAAACTTAGCCATGAATAGCAATATTTTATTATTTCTGGCCCAGGTTCTTGGCTGATCACATATGCCAAATCCTGCGGAAAGCCACTGGCACTTATTTGTAGACCTTGAAACCCAAAGTAAACCTCACTGAAACCAACCAAAAAAAAAAAATTAAAACCGAAACAAAGCACAATAAACTATCGCAAACATTGAAATACTATCACATTTTTTGGGTGTATTTACGTTCTAGATGTGCATTTCCTCATGAGTTTACTCTAATGCGTGTAATCGTTACACTACAGACAACGATAAAAGGTAGGTAGTTCTGTACTCGTACAAAATATTTGCTTGGTAAACTTGGATAAAAAAATACAACCAAAAAAGAAGGTCAGTTGAACAATTGCATATGAAATTTTCAGGCATTTTGCGATAAAAACATTAAAGAAAGATATTCGCTGAGCAAAACATTCACTCAGCTCCCCTTGACATACTTGGCCGTAATTAAGTTATAATTAGGCAACACCTAATTATCATAACAGATGCCGTGCCACGTACATCGCACCCACGGAATTATTTCCAGCCGCCGAAAAACTTACTGTGACCAAAATTCCATTGTTTCATGAGAAAAGCATGGCAAAACTTACAAACGTAAAATGATGTTGTAAAATAACACTTGCGATTGACAAAATCCGTGTTTCTCTACCATTTTTGTATAATAATCGCCGTATACTTCTCAGAACACATTCACCACGTGATTTGATTTTCTCAAGACGACATTAGACGTGGAGTTGTTTCTAAAACAGATTTTTCTAATTCGTCACCCGGGGATTCCCCATGGTTTTACAATTACGGTGGGGAGGGGCGAGTTTGCAGTTTTCGTTTTTTTTTTTTTTAAATCAAGTCTCCCCCGTCGGGAAAAATTGTAAATCAGTATAGGCCTAAGGAGGACAAAAAATTATGGGTGAATACAATCACATGCAGACGCTCTAGTTAGAGCCGCGACTGAAATTTTTATAGAAAAATTGATTCCCGCCCTTGACACAAAGTGTTTTTATGTTAGCGAAAAAATTTATGCAAATGTGACAATTGAACAGGTGCGAGGACATTTCAAGCCCAGGCCCCCAGCGGTAGGGCGACGAGCAAGAATCCACAGTTGGACGAAAGTTGGAGAAAAGTCATGGCATACACACAAAGGAAGGTAGAAACTGCGAAATTTCAATCTCTTATTTTATTGGAAATGTCACAGGCATATAGGAAAGGATAATTTAAACGGGATTGATGGCAGAAGCACGATGTTAGCAAAAGTGCACTCCGATATTTAGGGAAATCACATCGAGTTTGTGTTTCTTCATGTTTTTAGGGAACCTTAGATTTATACTAACTATAAAAAAAAAAAAAAACTTATAATAGCAATAAAACACCTCGAAGGAAATTGGCCAAAGCCCATCTAAACGCGTGAACGACGGATATATTTTCCACACCTTCAGTTGTAAGTAAAGATCAGATTACGTATAGCCATGAACAAGATTTGTTTTTCATTTGTCTTCTCGTTTTATCATTATTTGATGTGGATAGCGCTTTTTCCTGCTCGAGCGATTTCATTACTTGCACACATGAAGAAACGCGCACATAAGCCATTTGCAAAGTTCATTAAGTATTAATCTTAATGCCCCCAGGGTTATGTGTAATATTTTTACCAATTGATCGTTCAGGAAAAAAAAGCAGAAGGTTTTTATTTGCGTTTTGTACCTATTTAAATCAATCTATTAAATCAACGTGTAGACTTTGACATACTGGTTGTTCTTTGTGAACAGTATATTTGTGAAACTAACGAAAATCAAAAATAAGCTGAAGTTCCGGGCTGAAGTTTCAAATTATTACAACTTGGGAAACACGTGTGTGATATAGGCTGAGCAGGTGTGCGCGATCACTCGGAGATCGTTTGCCTCTTTAACTCGACTGCTTGAATCTCATCCTCATGGGCTTGAAGTATATTTATATAACATTCGCCTAAAACTAATTCACAGATACTACGTGGTATGGAAAAAAGAACGGAATGAAAAGGTGCTTGTGGTTTCTTTTAATTTTTTTTTTTTAAACCAAAAACACCGTGCTCGATAGTCTTCGACGGTAAGTTCGCTAGAGTATAGCTATAGTTCAATGTCATTTAAGGATTTAGAAACAAAATTCTGGCTGAATAAAATTAAACAAAATGATACAAGTGGGTGAAGTTTCTTTTTGTATGAAAATTCCTGATTGTTACAAATATGGAATCAAAGGGTTAGATTCGACATCAATAAAATATTCCCTGAGTTTATTTCTTGGCCAAGTGGCGTATGATCGTTGTGACCACCACCCCGGCAGCAGTTTAACGACCGTTATACACATTAGATAACAATAGTGGGAGGAGTCACTTGAGAGTGACCGGCTTTACTCGGGCAGCCACTTGAAAGGCAGGGTTGTCATCGATGCGTGTATAATCGCGATTTTCGACAACGCTCCCTCCTGGGGTTTATATGTGGAGCGCGCAGTAGTGCGCTGGGACTCCCAACTACCTCCTGTCTGCCAGCCGCGGTCGGCATTTTCGGGCAAGAGCCCTAAAGTATGACCTTACTGGTCAATGCATATGCGAGAAACGACAAATTGTTAGCCTTAGTTTAACCCACAGCACACAGCATTATACAATGTAGCATACAGCACACAACATATACAGTCAGTGAAAACATCGTTATGTGTTCACTGCTATGCAGGCGATACAAAAAATCAGATTAATATATTGTACAAAAACTATTTTTTCAGCAAGCAAATGGGAAGGTACAACTTGACATCACATTAAAAGGGGTTAGATTGGTGAGAATCGCAAGTTGTTACCGATAACGACATACAATGAATGCAATGTGTTGGAGTCGGCCTCCTAATGTACATGTATATTACAATAATTTTTAAGATTACAATTTAGATGGCCCCCCCATCATGGATATTTAACCCTTAAAGAGACCAAAGGCCGCCATTTGGAGAAAATGGGTGCGTATTGTATGTTTTATATATAGGTTGCCGAATGTTGTGTTTACAAATTAATTTCTATAGATGATGTGACCTATGACGTCACTTGTTAACATTCAGGACGCCCTCTGTTGTTTTCTGGCAGGCAAAATATTACAGTAGTTTCTGTGACAGACCACATAAAATCTGGTTATAAATTACTTGCAGTCTTTCCTGATATAAATTGGTCACAAAATGCAACTGGTAGCATTAGCTTATTATGCTTGATAAGAAAGTTAGTATTATTTAATTCGAAACAAAAGTTACAGCAAAAAACAGAATTTCCCATGCAAAGTATAGGTGCTTTTGCCTGCCAGTTTCTCTCTTACACCAACAGGGGGCACCATGAACATAAACAAATGTCACATCATCTATAAATTAGGCGGTATTTTTTGTTGAGTGAATTATTATTTATTCAAATGTATCCTAATATTGCTTGTATATTTGTTTTTGAATAAAAATGCAATATTCAGTACAAATAAAGTGATTTGAGGAAGTTTTGAGTGAATTTCTATATCAATTTACGAAAACCCAATTTTCTAATAAAAACATGCTCCTATTGAATGTACTAGTGTGAGTGAACATCAGTTATCAGTTAATTTTATTTCCAGTAAAAAAACACAAAAGTAATACAACAAAATGCAAACAACAAAAGCACAGAATTAATGGAGGAGTAGGCTGAAAGGCCAATAAGGCCAGAAAAGTAGTCTACCCCATGGAACAAAAGACTATACACATGAATGGACCAAAGAAAAAAGACGACAGATTAACAAGACAGGACAAGGACGGGCTCAAAAATCGGAAAAAGAAACAGGAGTCTGTAATGCAAATAAATTAAGAACTTTGTTACAAAGATATTTTACTGGTACTTCTGGATAAGGGACCGTTTAAGTGTATTACGAAATTGTTTGATAGTTTTTGATTCCTTCAACGATTTTGGTAGTGAGTTCCGAAGAATGGGGCCGCTGGATCGAATTCCATGGTCTGAAAAAGATTTTTTATTGTTTGATATATTTAGGTCATTGGCATGTCTTGTTGGATAGTCGTGAATATCGGAACGCTTCGTAAAATAATTCTGAAAGGCCACAGGAAGCTCATTAATAGAATATTTAAACATGAATAAACCTAGTTCTAACGTATACATATTAATTGTGAGAATGTTGCTATTTGCAAATAGTGGTCCAGTATGACTTCTATAGGAGCTCTTTGTCATAGTTCTTATTGCCCCGTTTCTGTAGCTGTGACTTAAATTTATCAATATACAATTAACAGGTGTTTCCCCATATAAGAATACCAAACTGATATAAAGGTAGTATTAACAAATGCATAAAGGGTAGTAATAATACCGATCGGGATAGAAAATTTCAGTTGTTTCCTGACCCCAATATTGCGATAATATTTTTAAGACCTGCAGTCCATATGGTTTTTCCATGTTAGGCATCATCATTACACGGCAAGAAATTTAGTAACATTTTACTCTTCAAGAATGGTATCATTCAAAACAACATTTAAATCCTCACGTACTCTAGACGAAGTCATGTGAGATGTTACTAAAATCTATAATTGGTTTTAACTTGCATTTACTGATAATTTATTTGCCTTGAACCAATTGCTGACCTCACTTAATTCCACTGTTTACGGTATTGATATTGTTATTGATATCTTTATGCCAATAAGTAATAGCACCGTTGTTTTTCACAACGCTTGTTGCGTTTACAAAGGTTGCGTATCTCCTGTTCAATAATTTGTAATCCCCACATAGTAGTTACAAACAGTGAAATGAGAAAAAATAAACTTTAATAATTATAACCCATTACCCATCACCTGAGATACTGGTTTCAACTGCCCTGATCACTGATCAAGCGATGGCCACTTATCCCTGATGTATGTTGTTATGTTCGCTAATTTAAACTCTTGCAACAATGCTCAAATATAATAGTACAATAGCATGTAAATGGCGTCAAAGTTACGTATAGCGATCACACAATCATGACAGGCACCGTATCTCTCTCTGTACACGATTGGTATATACATAGCTGTGCTGCAATCTGTGGTGCTTTACGTCGCAAACGGACTGGTATTGTTTGAGTGTAAATCCGCCAACTTTTGCGCTCAATTCCATTCTCTCCATTCTCCGAATCGCCATTTTAATTTTGTTTTCGAAAAAGACAGCCAATTTTTCGGCTAATGAAATCTTATGCTTCGTCCACAACTGACTATATAACAGGCGAAAATCCAATATGCCGTTCAATAGTTAATCTTGCTTGTTGCTTCACGAATCTTCCTATTTTAGCTGTAACCATGTCCATATTGGTCATTGGGGCTTTTTAAATGCCTTATTAGGCGCAAGATCTAGGAGGGAATCGCGCGCCTCCCGGTAATTCTGTAAATCTGGCCAAATGACAAGCCCGATTTTGGACAAGTTTTTAGCCTTCAAGCCCCCGCTAATTTGTGGACTTTTTTCAACTCCTGGATCCCGCCCCTGTTATTTGGTCAAGAGTATTCCTTATATAGATACACAAAAAAAGTTTAGGAATCCTGCCTTATGGGTCCACGATCATACATATAGGGAAGAAATAGTTACCTTTCCATCGATGGTCGTGGACCCTTTAAGACAGGATCGCCAAAATGTTACCATCCCGAACGAACCCGTTCATTGCATCCTATCCATTTATATGTACGGCGACCGATCACTTCATCGCGGACAGCCATCACGATGGGATGCCTAGGACAGGGTAGTATCAAAACTGCTGGCTTGTAGGGGCACAGGCTTCACAGCAGCCTGTGTCTGTACGTCTTTAGTACATAGATTACCCTTCCTTACTTTGGCAAACTAAGTAATTTTTTCAATTTTGTCTCCATTTGGGTCGACACACACTTAATTTCCTATGGGCTATACATGTTGTAGAACATTTTTGCTTCTACTATCCAGAAGGCTGGACCCGGATTTCATTCACACCCAATATTTGGGAATTAGATTTTTTGAATGATATGCCCCGATGACATGACGATATAAGGAATGAAGAAACAGTCATATGAAATTCTGACCATGATTTGGGCACCCACCTTTAATGTTCCATCAAAACAGCATTTCACACTAATACAATTAAGCACTAGCCTTACATAAAGCAAATTTACGCGGGAAAAGTGGAGTAAATTTATTATCTCATTTCCCGGGAAACTTAGACTACTCCCTGGAAATCCCAAGCTCTTCCTATACTTGACTGTGAATTTAAACCAGTTTATAAGCTTATATATACAAACACAACATTTTTGTAAAATTCTACTTGGGAAGAAATCCTACTTGTATTAACCTTTGTTTTGACGTTCTGAACGCAGTGATCAGCATGCAACTCCGTGGCGGTTAAGGGAGGTCTAATTATGTGTTGACGCTATTGTTAATCGAGTTGGAAAACCCCTTTGCCAGTTATTTTTGACACACACGCTCCCTTCTTGCAAGCGCTCGGTAGGCGGCTGTTGTACATACATTTACAGTACCCCACCCACAGAAGCACAGCAGGGACCGGATCAGCGTGGGTTTTTTTCCTTTCGTCCCCACAATTCCACGCTCCAATCCCGACATTCCGTATAGCCAGCCACAGAAGCAAAGCTTCTCCACAGGTATACAGCGTCATCTCTTCCACTCTCACTGATACATGCAACACATGGTTTTCTACTTTTGTGCGCGGTAAAGTAACTTGGCAAACTGCTGACATGTTGTTTTGGATTTCGAAATGAGAATACGTGACTATGGTCTTGATTACTTTATTAAATGGTTGTTCATGCATGTAATGGGTAAGTTAGTCCTATAATTTCTCGTGAAGTCAAGTTGATGGAATTCTGGATAAACACAGTACTTTTGTGGCCGCTAACCATAAAATGTTAAGCTTCTTATTACGCTTCAAAGTGTAAAATGTTGCACCAATAGTGCCGATTACTCTGTGATTTTGCAAAAACCTCCAACTTCTAAGGGGGCCACTCCCCCCTCTCACACCCCTCCCGCCGCTCAAGCGGCGGGAGTGGCTGCTTCGCAGCAATTTCCTTCCCGGAAACTTTGCATTTTTTACAACACCCAGGGCTAAATTCAATGATTTCTACATTGGTCAAGATACATGTAGGTTTGGCATTGGTTAATGCACTTCAGCGCAACACAGCAGCCCTCTTAACTTAACCAACATGGCAACGCTCTTATCATTTAAAGACAAGATTTTCATGGATATAACATAAGGCTTTTCACCTAAGGCGGGGACGATCGCCGTTTTTGAAGCTATTGGAATCCCTTTTTCTAATACGAGACACGCATGGAAATAAGCCCCTTAGTATTGCGATTAAAGCTTTCCAAAGGAAGCTTTGACATTGTGAGTGCTGCTATTCACAAAATACTTCTGAGACATTTACTGTCAGTGTTGTCGTTGACATTTTTAATGCGTGGTACATGGCCATCTTTTAAAGGGATTAGCAGCGATTGCTAATCCGAAACAAATCAAAAAAATCATCAAAATTCATAGTTTTATATTTTTGTTACTGGGATGGATCTGCGAACATAACCTGCAAGTGGTTGGCTTGAAATCCTTGTATTAAAGACAAGGCAGTACTTTTTATCTGATTCTGTAATTTCTATACGTGATTATCAAAATTCCGACTTGAGATCCAAAAAGCCTTTCCCTGTGAATATCACAGATTTTCAGCGTGATATTGTGCACCATGATAAATACAGCTTGACCTCAAACACAAACATTATTGATCGAAATTCTAGTTTCCTCTGTGGAATAAAAGGGGAAAAAAAGACCACAGACTTCAATATAACTCAGACCCGTGGATTCTCCTAAAATGGCGTAACCAGAATTGAGGAGCCTGAAAGTATTATAATGAGCATTTATACGCACTTCATTATCATAGTTTTGGGCAGCACCATATTTGGTTTGCATATCGTTGTATTTGGAAAGTCCTTGTGCATATTTATGTGACACACAAGTATTTTACATTCTTTGCATTTAGCGAGTGAAAACAACAACTACTGATGCCACATGCTTTCACTCTGCCTCAAATATCTCTTTTCTTAAGCAAATTAACAGGGGTCATCAGGAGACTTTTTGGCATTAGGAATGGAGGAATCTTTTTAGAGGCATGTTTTCTTCCATTGATTGGTTTTCTCATAATTATTGCAGAAAAACCGGCTGATCAGACAATGGAACATTAGGGAAATGCAACACTGATAACATAACACGTGCCGTACAGATTTTTATGTGCATGTGCTTGTGTAACAACAGTTACGATGCCCGATTACTTGCGCAACAAAACAACCATGGCGCTGGTGTGAGAGAAATTGGTTATGGGCTTAACATAATACACACGATTCGCTTCTTCCTGTTATAGTTCTATGGCCAATACAAAATCCCCCTTCTGACTAACGCTGCCATGAAAATTAAAATAACACTGGTCCTCAAAATGTCAGCATAAGGCAGCATCATATTACAAATTATTCCAGGAGGCAAATTATGCCATAGTACTTAATGTTTGCTATTGTTGTGTTTTGTTTATTTCAGAATGAACTGCCAGAGGGCGCCAGTGGTGTTGAGGGTGCATCGGACTCAGACGACATCAAATCTGATGCAAGGACGGTTTCATACAAGAGTTACATTGATCTATGGAAACATCTGCTGGACAGTGCACATATGAAAGTAAGCAAAATACAAAATCAAATCTTTGGATTAAACTAGAACATTAAGTCATTTTTTGTATTGGTGTAACATGCCAGAAAATAGAGTCAGTGATAATTCACAAGTCGTCCAACCAAATGGGGCAAAATTCATAAGTCGTCTTGGTGATTTGCTCAATTAGGTCTAAACCTGACGAAATACAGTGTGCGAAAAAATGCTCAAATTTAAGTCAAAATTCCCTGAAAAAGAGAGATGCGTATTTTGGTCCATAGTGTCCCACTGTAGGATTAACTTTGACTGATTTTCTTTACTTTTTGTTCAGGAAATGGAAGCATTTGGCATGAGTTACGTAGACAGAAGCAAAATTCACCAAATGATATACGGAGAGCTCTTAGCTGCTACTCTGAGAATACTGGGAAAGCTGAACCTGACCTCCAACAAGCAAGGTCAAACAGAAAATCAGGTAAATAGACTATAAAGTACAGATTAATATGGTAATGGTAAGAATATCCTCTGTAACAGGGACTGACTTTTAAAATAAGGTGGTGCGTGGTAAAAAGCTCCCCTGGTCATATCGGGGGAGCTTTAAGGGGAGCTTTTCATGGCATATGCCAGTGCTAACCATGGATAGAGCAGATTCCCAAGGGGAGCGTTTAAATCACTCTCCTACAAAGTGATTAAGGAGAGCTGTAGGGGAGCTATAGCTCTCACTAGTCATTCCCTGCACTGTAAAGCTAAAAAAGAAGACTATTTTGTTTCTGCTAGGCAGTATGCATTTTGTTGCAATCGATTTAAGCATAATTTCCATATTGTAATAACGATAGACCAGATTGCCAGTCACAATATTTTTATTTTGAATGATATGCTTTAGCTATAGGAATACTCTTAATGCAGTGATTAACAATGCATCTTACATAACATCATTTATCAGCAATACAGCATCATTTTGCAGTGTGTGTGTTCATGTGCGTGCATGTGGGTATGCGTGCATGCCTTCTGACAATTTTTAATTAAGTATGGCCATGAAAAAGGAATCATGAAAGTGAGCAGAAAAGCTACAAGATGTAGCTCTGCTTTTTTGTGTTGCCTGCCCTAAGGCAGGAAGACACATAGGGATCACTTTGTCCACTGTTGATGTCTGTTGTTGATGTCTGTTGTTGTCTGTTGTTGTTGATGTCTGTTGTGAAAAGGGTTAACATTTGCCTGTAATATCCTCATACTTTGATGGATTTAAACCAAACTTAGTTCACAGGTGCAACATGGCATCCCTCATTTTTTGATTAGGTCAAAGGTCACCTGCCAAGGTCAAAGGTCACCTGCCAAGGTCAAAGGTCACATGTCAAGGTCAAAGGTCATATGAGGTCAAGTTGTAAAATAGGCTAAAAATGTAAAATTGACCTCATTTGAAAAGTGGAAGTTCAATTGGAACCAAACTTTAATCATAGGTGCAACATGGGGTCCCTCATTTGTTGAGTAGGTCAAAGGTCACTTACCAAGGTCAAAGGTCATGTGAGGGCAAGTTGTAAGATAGGCTGAAAATGTAAAATTAGTTCCATTGGAACCAAACTTGAGTCATAGGTGCAACATGGGATCCTCATTTGTTGATGAGATCAAAGGTCACATACCAAGGTCAAAGGTTATGTGAGGTCAAGTTCTAAGATAGGCTGAAATTGTAAAATTGACTTCATTTGAAAAGTTGAAGTTCAATTGGAACCAAACTTGGTTTATGGAGCAAACCATCATTTGTTTATGAGGTCCAAGGTCACATATAAAGGTCAAAGGTCATGTTAGGCCTACCATTCACTAACCGCGACGGCAGGCGACACAAGCGGTCCGAGGACCGATGTATTTTTTGACTAACATTTAAGGTTGAAATTGTGCATTTTGTAACGTTTGAACCCTATATATGACATGAACATCCCAGTAGGTGTTAAGAGTTCAGATGGTTTATGGTAAGACAACTAGGGTTCTGCACCATTAATGGCTGTTTACTGTATAAAGACTCATTAATTATTTTTTGGTACATGTAAGAATTAAGCTGTTGCTAAAGGCATTGTAAATTGCAAGTCACTACATAGATTTGTATATCCTACAGAACGAGGCTGTAGCTGGGACATCAGACTCCAGTATAGCAGATACAGATGCCTCGTCAGATCCTCTCCATGGCCTACAGGCAGCCAAACCAATGGACTTTCAAGTCTTTATCAACCTTGTTGAATTCTGCAGGTAGGAATTAATATAGGATCAATATTTTATAAAGTTATGTTATATGGTATTTTCTAAGAACTTGTTTTCAAAAAGGGGAGTGGCAGAAACATGACTTTCTAAAAATATAATTTTCTACAACTTTAGGGTAAAGTAATTTGAACTGATTTAACACTTCTGATAACTACCATATAATTCAAGGTTATATGTTGCATAAAACTATGTGTTTGTAAGCCACAACTAACAATGATTTACCAGAGACAAGCAAATCGTAGGTGATCAACTAATCTATTAATCCTCGCCTTAAGGAAATTCATAATTTTGCTTTATCCAGGTGGCTTCTCAAAGACAAGCCTCACAAGCAAACAAGCCTATCAGCACTTAGGCGCCGTTCCCATAGAATTGCCCTCAGCCGAGAGACATTCGCTCACAACATTCGCTCGCCAATGTTCGCTCGGTATGGCAAGAGATGTTCTCTTCAATTCAAATGTCTCGTGCGTGTATTAAATTGAAGTAAGGGAGAGACATTCGCTCCGGTTGCTCGGCTATAAAAAACCAGGAGTTAACAGGCCAACAATACCCTACCAATTAGCAGTATCGATCGATCAATAAACCACTTGTCAACTCTGCGTGCGGTCAGACGGGGCGTGTATGCTCACATACTTGTATGAATGGGGCATGGACAAGATGCACTTTTGTTTTTTTAAAGAATATTGGTTGTATGCTTTATTACTCGTATTTTTTATTTCCTGCGTGGAAATCTGCAGGCGGTGGCGGGCCAAAAATTCTTAATTTGACGTCGCCACTGTGTTTTTTTTTTAACATGAAAAGTGAAATCTTGAAAGAAATAAAAATCGGGATTTTTTATATTGCCAAGGAATATTTCCTCATTCCAAACCGATGGGTAGGAGAAATCAACTCGCAACTGTAGGGTTTTTTGTAAAATTTATATAGGTTCCTATGCGCTAGAGGAAATCCAACTAACTGGAAAGGTTTTTTTTTTTTTTTTTAATTTATATATAATATGCGGCCAAAGGATACACCCGTGATCATACCCAAATCAAAGCGCCAGTCCAAATCGGTTTGTAGTTGCAGTCTATATTGTCTTGTACTCTAAATGTGTTTAACATTTGGGTGCGAGTTCAAATAAATGAAAGAGCTTGACCCACCATCGCTAGAATTTGTGATTTCGAAAAAACCCTGCGGCTCTATATTCTAAAAAAAATACCCCAATTAGTATACAATTTTGAAGCGTTTGCTAGTACACACTGCGTTCTAAATAGATTGCATTTTCATAACTTTAGAGTCGCCTAAATGGTATGAATAGGCTTATAAAAACCTGAGATAACGCACATAATTACACAAATCTCGAGATCATAGTCAGTGTTTTTATCATATGTTTTTATTGCATTTTACAAAAACCGCATATCGCTACGTTATGTAACCAGGTGACACTGTAAAATTATATTGTACATAACTTCAAATCGTCTTCTCCCACATTACATACTGTTGGTGTTTAACATTTTTTAGGTGTTGGCGAAATTTGGCATAATTACTGTATATTCATGTTCTACAAATCCACAAAGTTTAAAAATGGGAGGGTCACTTAATGACTTTATTAATTATGGATGTTTTTTTTCTCAAATTAACATATCTGTGTTTCACATCTGTTGTTATTTCAAAATCGCATTCATCTGTTTTATTATAGCGTTCTTTTTCACGGGGGTTGAGATTTTTGTCGATGCGCAAACATAAATGATTTGCACACTAAGAGATCTATGATGTATATATATCGTTTCTACTAAACAGAGGTTTTACGAAAATTATGGGAATAACTAAGCTTATAGTTTACTATGTACAGTCCATGGTTGACCGAAGTCCAGTTTCGGAAGGAAAGGTTTACCAATACGTGTGTGGAATTAAACTTTTTATTGTGAGTAATTAATCCCAAACTACTTAACGTATTGAGCGTGTTAGTCAATTTATAGCTTTATTTCGAAACATTTTGCACTGTGCGCGAAAAAGACGGATTTCATACATTTTCAGGACTCGAAATGGGTTAAAAATTTAATAAAAATAAAAAGGGCTGTTTTGCAGTGTTTTAGGTGTGAGCAGATAAGGGAAATTACGGATGTTCCTGTGGCGTGTGCGCTGATTTGTGCATACAAGAAAATTGTATTAATTATATATACACGTAGTCCTATTTTGTATTTAAAAAAGTATAGGCCTTTGTGTTCGCCTTTATTTTTTACGTTAAACGGTTGTTATTCACTGGACGGTGTTTAATCATGTACAGCCTCCCCTGACAAACCTAGTAATAACATAAACATGGTAATTGAACAAGTCAAGTGGTGGCTTGCGTGCGGTACTTGAGAAAGTGTCCCGTCGTGTGAAATCGATAATCAATTTTGTCGCACAAAAGAAAATGGGGGTAGTTAATTGGTACTGGATAAACAAGTCTATGGAGGGTCGGAGAGAAGTTCGCTCACTTCTCAGTGAAAGAGCAGGTAGGAAAAATATCTTATCATGGAGATGTTCGCTCTAACTGCAAGGAGTTCTCTCGTCCGAGCGAATATGTGTGAGCGAATGTCTCTCGGCTGAGAGCAATTCTATGGGAATGGCGCCTTATATTGTAATATTCCCCATAACACACCCCAGATTTCACTTGCATTGGGTCGATGAGGCAATTGAATCTTGCCCAGGGATGCAATTACATTGACCACAGTTGGGCTCGAACTCATGATTTCAACAGTCTAATGATCATGAGTCCTGTGCTTTTCTACTGTACCACACATGCTCTCTTGATAACAGGGATAACCTTGTTCCCTGGTTTATGAATTTTAGGAGTAGATCCTATGGATGTTTTCTGTCGGAAACAAATATCATACTGAGGTATCATTATACAAATAATGAATGTTTATGAGTGCAATTGTAAGAATATTTTCATGAGTTGAAAGATAAAATGCTCCATTCAAGAAAACATTCATTATTTGTTTTATATATCATATAAGTAGAACCTTGTCATTTTATTAAACTTAAAGCTCAGACTAGCTTGACTACACTAAACCCAGCCCATCCTGGGCTAGCCAAGTAGCAAGTTGCTATACGGACCCAGGGCCTAGTTCTGCCAGGCTAGGCCTAAATGTGAATTACACTTACCTTTACTATTTGCTTGCACTGCATTTAAAACTTGGTCCAAAGGGACACCGCAACATGGCCGGGGGGGAATGCCAACATGGTCTGCTTGAAAAACCTACTTTCAGTTGCTGGCTGTGAGAAAGTCAACATGTGGATCGTGCTCCAGTGGGTCGACTCCCGCAAAGAACACGCATGAAGTTCCGCGATCATCTGCTTGCACACAACCAGATCATTAATAAGAGCAATTCATAGCTGCGGCAAAGTTCCGTATAAGTGCATGCATTAGGTTTGGGGGGACCGGCGTTTTCGTTTTGTGAAGAAGCACGAGGCATGCAATAGAACGATGAGGTGATGAGACTCTCCATCAAGTGACAAGGATTAACTTAGGTGTTATATAATTTATCAACATGGGGCTAGGATGCCACACAAATGAAAATTGGAGAGGCAGAAGTTGTATCAACTAAGTCATTTGGTGAAATAAGGCGTTTTGTGAGGATGCCACGAGGCATGCAATAGAACGGATTGATGACTGAGAATCTCCAATCAAGTGACAAGGATCACTTAGGTGTTATATAAAATTTATCAAACATTTATAGGCTGCACAAATGAAAAATGTCGGGCAGAAGTTGTAGAATACTAATTCATTTAGATGTTGCAAAATCGGTCAAGAGTTTGAAAACTGTCAAAATATTAAGTCTCCTGTTTTGGTTTTGAAGAATAAATTATTTATATTTCCACCAAACCTAATGAGGTCTATTAGTGAGATTTCTTGTAGGTAACAGATGTGTTCAATTTGTTTTATTTGATTTGACAGGGAATGTTACCAGTAGACAGTGATAGCTACTTGAGCAGTGGGTCTATCCATTTGGACATCAACTTCTGATACTGTTATCCAGTCCCGTCCATGGTTAGTGATTCTATAAGATTGCTGACTATCTGTAGGGCAGATCCTTCGACGCGCAACCGATCAAGTACTTACGGCAAGGTAAAACACACTTCATTTTATGGTACATTTATTAGTGGCTCATATAAGATGCTCAATCTGTATGGAGATCTGACTGTAAGATTCGCTACTTCAAGGAAAAGTTGAAACAATTCATTTTATGTTGGTCACCCTTTAATGTAGTGGCTCTATATAGATGCTCACTAGCTGTATGGAGATCTGCTCAAAGATAAGCTACTTAAGTGCAAGTTAAAACAATTCACTTTTCTGGTCCATTTATTGGTGGCTTTTATAAGATGCTGACTATCTGTATGGAGATCTGCTGTAAGATCAACTACTTCAAGGCAAGTGAAACAATTCTTTATAATGGTCCATTGATAGTGGCTTCTATAGATGCTCAACTAATCTGTATGGAAGATCGGTGATAAGATAAGCTAACTCACACGGACAAAGTGAAACAATTTTCGATTTTTATGGTCCATTTATAGTCAGAGCTTTATAAGATGCTGACTAGTGTATGGAGATCTGCTGGTACGATCAGCGACTTTTCAAGGCAAGTAAAAACGAATTCATTTTTGGTCGATTTATTAGTGGCTGCTATAAGATTGCTGGACTATCTGTATGGCGATCTGCTGTGTAACATTAGCTACTTCAGGGCAGTGATAAACAATTACATTTATGGTTTCCATTTTATTAGTGGCTTCTAATAAGGATGCTCATATCTGTTTATGGAGATCTTGCGGTAAGACAGCTACTCAAGGCCAGTGAAACCAACAATTTATGGTCGACCATTATTAGTGGCTTCTATAAGCTGATGCTTTCTGTATATGAGATCTGCTGAAGATCAGATACTTCAAGGCAGAAGTATGAAACAATTCATTTTTTTATGGTCCATTATTGGTGGATTCTATAAGATGGCTGGATCCTATCTGTAGGAGATCGCGTAAGATCAGTACTTCAAGGGCAAGTTAAAACAATTCTTTATTGGTGTCATTTAATTGGGGCTTCGAGAAGAATGTGGGTATATCTGTATGGAGATCTGCGTTGTAAACATTAGATACTTCAAGGCAAGTGAACCATTATTTTATGACATTTATTAGTGGTTCTCTAAGATGCTCACTGTCTGTATGGAGCTCTGCTGTAAAGCTCAGCTACTCAAGGCAAGTGATGAAACAATTGCACATTGTCTGGTCCTTTTATTAGGGCTTTCATAAGAGGCTGATTATTGTAATGGAGTTTGCTGTAAGATCAGCTACTTCAAAGGGCAAGTGAAAACCAATTCATTTTAGGTACCTTATTAGTGGCTTATATAAAGATGATGACTATCATGTATGGGAGATCTGCTGTAAGATAAGCTACTTCAAGGCAAGTAAAAACAATTCTATTTATGGTCCATTTATTAGTGGCTTATAAGATGCTGGACTATCTGTATGGAGATCTGCAGGTAAGATATAAAGTTTAGCTACTTCAAGGCAAGTGAAACAATATTTATGGTCCATTTAACGAGTGGCTTCTATAGATGATGGACATCTGTATGGAGATCTGCTTTAAGATCAGTACTTCAAGGCAAGTGAAACCAAGGTTCATTTATGGTCCATTATTGGTGCTTCTATAAGATGATGGAATATCTGATGGAGATTGCTTGTTAAGATCAGCTACTTTAAGGCAAGTGAAACAATTCATTTATGGTCCATTATAGTGGCTTTATTAAGCTGCTGACTATCTGTATGTAGATCTGCTGTAAGATCAACTACTTCAAGGCAAGTGAAACATATCCTTCTGGGCCATTTATGGGTGGCTTCGTTATAAGATGCTGATTATCTGTATTGTGGATCTGCTGTAAGATCAATTACTTCAAGGCAAGTGATAACAATTCATTTTATGGTCCATTTATTGGTGGCTTCTATTAATGATGCTGGACTATTGTTATGGAGATCGCTGTAAGATCAGCTAATCAAGGAAGTAAAAACACTTCATTTTTATGGTCCATTTATTAGTGGCTTCTTAAGATGCTGACTATCTGTATGGAGATCTGCTGTAAGATTAGCGCTACTTCAAGTGCAAGTGAAACCAATTCATTTTATGGCCATTTCTAGTGTCTTCTATAGATGTGACTATCGTAATGGAGATAGGCTGTAAGATCAGCGACTTCCAAGAAGTGAACAATGAATGTTATGGTCCATTTATTGGTGGCTTCTATAAGATGCTCACTATCTGTATGGAGATTGCTGTAAGATTAGCTACTTCAAGGCAAGTGAAACACTTCATTTTAGGTCCTTATTGTGGCTTTCTATAAGATGCTGAATTATTCTGTATGGAGATTCTGCTGTAAGTCAAACATAATCAAAGGCAAGTGAAAAAAATTCATTTTATGGTCCATTATTGGTGGGTGGCTTTTATAAGATGCTGACTATCTGTATGGAGATCTGCGGTATAAGATAAGCTACTTCAAGGCAAGTGGAAACAATCATTTTATGGCCCCTTGATTGGTTGGTCATAAGTGCTTGATTTATTTATCTGTATGGAGATGCTGTAAGATCAAATATTCAAGGAAAGTGAAACAATTCATTTTATGGTCCATTTATTCGTGGCTTCTATAAGATGCTGCATCGGTATGGAGATCTGCTGTAAGATCAACTACTTCAAGGCAAGTGAAACAATTCATGTTATGGTCCATTTATGGGTGGCTTATAAGATGAGCTGACTATCTGTTATGGACGATCGTGCGTAAGATTAGCTACTTCAAGGCAAGTGAAACAATTCATTTGTGGTCCATTTATTGGTGGCTTCTATAAGATGTGATTATCTGTATGGAGATCTGATGGTAAGAAAACAACTACTTCAAGGCAAGTGAAACATCATTGTATGGTCCATTATTGGTGGCTTTTATAGATGCTGACTATCTGTTATGGAAGATCTGCTGTAAGATAAGCTACTTCAAGGCAAGTGAAACAAGTCATTTTATGGTCCATTTATGGTGGCTTGATAAGATCTGATTATCTGTATGGAGGGATCTGCTGTAAGATCAAACGACTTCAAGGCCAAGTGAAACAATTCATTTTATGGTCCATTTATTAGTGGCTTATATAGATGCTGACTATACTGTATGGAGATCTGCTGTAACATCAGCTACTTCAAGGCAGGAAGCATTCATTTTATGGTCCATTTATTAGTGGCTTCTAAGATGGCTGACTATTGTATGGAGATCTGCTGTAAGATCAGCGACTCAAGGCAGTGAAAAAAAATCATTTTATGGTCCATTATTAGTGGCTTCTATAAGATGCTGATATCTTGTATGGAGATCTGCTGTTGTAACTTAGCTACGTCAAGGCAAGTGAAACATTTCATTTTATGGTCATTTAGGGCCTCATAAGATGCTGACTATATGTATGGAGATATGCTGTAAGATCAGATTATTCAAGGAAGTGAAAAACAATTAATTTTATGGTCCATTATTAGTGGCTTCTATAAGATGCTGACTATCTGTATGGAGATCCTGCTGTAAGATCAGCTCCTCAAGGCAAGTGAAACAATTCATTTTATGGGTCCAGTTATTAGTGGCTTATAGAAGATGCTGACTTATTCTGTATGGAGATCTGTGTAAGATCAGCGACTTCAAGGAAGTGAAAACAAGTCATTTATGTCCAGTTATTAGTGGCTTCTATAAGTGTGACTAATCGTTTGGAGATCTGCTGCAAGTCCAGCTACTTAAAAAAACACAATGAAATAAAGGAAGAATGGGGCAATATAATTATGGACAATGTGGGGCAACAAAGTCGTAAGTGCAACACAGCTTGCCATTTGGTCAGAAATTCCATAAAACATACTATTAGGCCAAGCGTTTGGGCAGGGCTCTTGAAATGGTTCTTCAAGTGCACAGCACCTTGAAGAACCAATTTCAAGATCAAATGGACTTGAGTAAAGATTAAATTGAGAGTTATCCTAATGAATGCGCAGCACACATTATGTATCACATGGCGGGTATTGCACTTAGGACTTGTGCATCACATGAACGTCATTATCGAGGGGCTTATTTTATTTGTTGATGTAGAACTTGCTGTATGCTGATTTGATCTTGTAGACTCACCACTTATGCAGGGACATCTATGGACCCATGGACCAACCGGACGACCCCACATGGAGGTTGACTCCCAATCCGTTTCTGGGGTATGGTTGTTGTTGTAACAACCTCTGAACGCCAAAGCATCTTTCCTCCTCTTGCAAAGGTCACCAAGGAGGGGTTATGTGAGACTGAAGCATACAGGATGACTTATTAGCATTTGCTGTCTTTGTCTTGTCTACTTCCCACATGAGATTGTCAATGCTGAAGTTCTTAGTCTTGTGCAGCACTTCAGGTGAATAAAAGCAGGCTTGCCGTTTAGTAATCAACTCAGGGTCACTGGTGACCTATGAATCTGCAGTCTTTACGGACTAAAGAACAAAGGGACATACGCCCTTTATTTGTAAGAAAGACTGCGAATTCATCAGAGTCTCCAGTTACCCGGGATCATTACAGGACCCACACTAGGGTAGTAAAGTAGGTCTCATAATATGAGGTTCTAATGCCATTGCAATTTATCAACCCAACAGGTTGTCAAAGTGTCTGTGCATCATTGTGCAAGGCACAACTAAGAATGAGTATTTATGGGGGGGAGTTGATCTCCAGTTCCTAAAATCTCAAGGGACGTTTTCTTCATAATTATTTTAATTAAACAACTAGAATTTACACACCCGTAATGTAGTAATAATGTGTACCCATATAAACTAAAAACCATGTTTCCTTTTAGTAATTGTCATTTCTCATCATAATGTGCACCTTTCAAAGTGAATTACTTACTCCAGCCACCTTCAGTTAATTATGGGACAGTTCCGTATTATACATACAAAATTTAACATTCTTCCAAACAACTAATCCTTACACATCAGGCAATTGTGACTGAAACACAAGTAACTGAAAAAGTACAGTTACTATGCAGTAGTCTGTGGGACTTGTCATGTAATGAAATGGGTCGCCATAAAAGGTGTCTTTCGTGATTCTTACCAGCACCTCTGTTTTTTCGCAGTTAACCTTGAGGAAGAAAAGTTTATTCCAAAATTATAAGTTGATCCGATCTAGCGGTTGTGTGTTATCGAGTCAATGTTGTTTCCCACATAGTCCCATGCGCCAAATGCTATAATTTCTGTCCATTACGGACAGAACAAAATTTACAAACTGCAATTCTTACAGATACAACAAAATTGAACATAAAATTTGGTTACCATGGATACGGTTGCAAGGAAGATGATATAAAACTCTCAACTTTTTTAGGTAAAGTGGGAGACAAGGTTGGGGGATAACAAATGCCCCTTTCAATTTCGGTGTATATTATAAGAGTGACACTTTAATAAGTGTTTATGTAATCAAAATCTTAAAATAATTTCAAAGTTCTGTGTCCTCAAAAGCTTCGGAACTGTAGTATACAACTATGGATATTGCCCATCCATATGATGAAATTAACCTTGCTATTAAAAAAATCTCAACTTATTAGACACCTTCATGATTGGCATGGAGCTACCTGCCATGGCAGAGCAAGGTTGGCTGCCCTCAACTTACTGGTGCAACACCTACCTACCCACTGATCAACTAAGACCACATTTTCAAACACAATACTACCACTTACTAGATGGCTATGATGGCTACATCTGAACAAGGTAAAGAGTTAATATTCATCCTGGTAGAGCAAGGTTGGCTGCCCTCAACTACTGGTGCAACACTATTTAATGACACACTTAAGCCAACACTTAACACAATTACTACATTACTAGAAGGCTTATCTTCCCCTGAGGGGTACATCTGACAAGGGTAAATAGTAACTATTACAATCTGGTAGAGCAAATGTCTGGTTGCCCTCAAAAGACTGGTTGCAACCCCGACTACTGACACCACTAAGACAAAATCTTCAACACAATATTACCATTACTAGGACGGTTCTGAGGGCTACATCTGAAATCAAGGGTAATAGTTAACTATTCTTAATCCGGTAGAGCAGGTCTATCTTGCCTAAACTACTGGTTAAAACACTACCACTGACACCCTAAAGACCACACTTCAACCAATACTCCAACTAGACGGCTATCTGATGGCTACATCTGAACAAGGTAATAGTTTGTTAACTATTATATTCCTGGTAGAGCAAGGTCTATCTGCCCTCAATTACTGGTTGCAACACCTACCTACTGACCACACTAAGACACACTTCAACACAATACTACCATTACTAGATGGCTATCTGAGGGCTACATCTGAAAACAAGGTACCTGTTAACTATTACAATCCTGGTAGAGCAAGGTCTATCTGCCCGGAATTTACTGGCTTGCAACACCTATCACCAACAGCTACCAACAGCACTGAAACGGCACCTCTGCGTGTCAAGACCGATACCTCAATGCATTTCACAACAGTAAGGCAGTTGCAATTGTGCTGTTAGATCTTTCTGCAGCTTGTGATACGTTGATCATGCCATTCTTTTGGATAGGTTACGTGATACTTTCAAAATTCAAGGTACTGCCATACAGTGGATTCGGTCTTACCTGCAGACCCGCTCTTTTCGTGTGCGGCATTGGAGATGCAATTTTAAAATCAGAATCATCTTCCCTTTCGGTCTTCCTCAGGGTTCTGTGTCGGGCCTATCTTTTTCATAATGTACCACATACTGTATCGCATCAATCATCCGGAACCGCACAATATTGACTTAACCACATGTATGCTGATATGTGCAGCTCTATTTGACATTTGATCCTAAGCAGTGATGTGATGCCAAACATGCTGGTCAAAAAGACTCTCTCTTGTATTGCTGAAATCAGTGAGTGGATGACGCGTAACAAACTAAATTGAATGATGAAAAGACAGAATTTTTCATCGCATGTTCCTCCTATTACACAAGTCGCCTCAAAGATATTACAATCAGCGGTCGGGCCAGTGGATGTTCCCCAGTCCTCGGCAAATTAGAAACCTTGGTGTAGTGCTTGATCAAACAAATGTTAATGGCTGAACATGTGAAGGTCACTATTAAATCTGTTAACTTCCACCTTCGCAAATATTACGGATTCGGCTTTTGTTTGTCTGTATCACATTTGAGACAGAGTTGTCATCATCTCGTCCGTTTCAATGATTTTATCTCAGCATGACCATACAATTCACTTTTGATGGAATGTCAGCCAGAGATCGGAGGGTAAAACTCAGATTTGGATTTTGCAGAATAGAGCAGGCCAGGCTGGTGTTCAGATCTGATAGGACACAGCCACACCACTCCTTAAAGAGCCCCATGGCTACCAATTAGTGAGCGGGTGGGTGTCTGTTACGTTAATGTTCTTACTTAAAAGGGCATTTCCGGACAATTGCATCTTACTTGTCCGAATCCCTTCTATGTATATTCCTGGCAAGCAGGATTGCGACTGCAGATGACACTAGTGCTCCTCACTGGGTTCCCGCCACAAAAAGGGTAAGTGGGTGACAGGGCTTTTCAGCAATGCGGCCCCCTAGCATATGGAACTCTTTGCCTATCTCTGTTCCCCACTCCAGATCCTTGTTACTTTTAAGAAGCTCTAAAATTGCATCTATTTCCTAAGTGTTGATCGTGTGCTTAAATTAGTTTTTTGTTATTGCCTCACATGATATTAATTGTTGCGCTGTTTTCATTTTTAATTTTATAGCTTGATGTTAAGTAGTATTTCTCATGGTCATCTTTAAAATACTGTGTATACTATAGTGTTAGGCTGAAATTAGTAATTACTCTCATTTTGTAAAGCCATTGACGCAGGGGGTCAGAGAACAGGAGAGGGAGAGTGAAGTGACCTTGTGTTGAGAAGGCGCTATATCAAAATTGCCTTTGTATTTGTATTTGTACCTACTGACACACTAAGACCACACTTCAACAAAATACTACCATTACTAGATGGCTATCTGAGGGCTACCTCTGAACAAGGTAAATAGTTAAAACTATTACAATCCCGGTAGAGCAAGGGCTTAGCTGCCCTAAATTACTGGCTGAACACCTCCTACCCACTGACACACTAAGACCACACTTCAACACAATACTACCATTACTAGATGGCTATCTGAGGGCTACCTCTGAACAAGGTAAATAGTTAACTATTACAATCCCGGTTAGAGCAAGGTCTGGCTGCCTTCAATTTACTGGTGCAACACCTACCCATGACACACTAAGCCACACTTCAACATAATACTACCATTACTAGATGGCTGTCTGAAGGCTACCACTGAACAAGGTAATAGTTAACATTACAATCCTGTGTAGAGCAAGGTCTATCTGCCCTCATTATGGCTGCCAAACAC